>JAKCPI010001376.1:0-12121 GCA_023213315.1 Euborellia annulipes
AAAAATTACTTAATAAGCAGCTCTGATTAAAAAAAGTGAATATTTTAAAAATAAAGTATAGAAAAGCATCGACTAAATTTCTAAAATTTTAAATTACATTATATTCTAATTCTGTAGAGTTTCGGAGCGAAAATGTTAATTTTTTAAATTTTGTCTAATAAAATAAAAATTAGATTTAATTTGGTTGGTGAAAAAGAAATCTTTAAATTGAGGAATTGCAATTCTAATCAAATGAGATGAAAAAATTAATCATTTTTTCGCTCTTTTTCCTAATTTTTTTTTTTTTTTTTATTTATGTATTATGAAACAAAAAAAATTTTATTCAGCCTTGTTTTGTTTTCATCACTCTTTTCTTGAAATTAAAATTTTACCATAATAATTATAATAATATGTTTAGGACAGATTATTTACAAAGTTGGCCTCCAGACAAATTGCTTGTGATTGTGATGTGATTTGAAAAATTTTAATTTTACTCTTAAATGTGATAAACATAAAATTGCAAATTGTGTACAAATTCATTATTTCAGTAAGAATGAAATTTCAAGAATTGAATAGCAAAAACTGACGTAGCGACAATTGTATTTAACTTTTGGCTTTGAAAGTAAACGTTTTAGATTTAACTCAAACTCGATTGATGCGATTATCAAAGATTTTCTTAATAGGCAGCATAATTTTCATGACCCTGTAATCTTTTTATTCCCTTTATTTTTTATATTATTATGCAGAGCAAAATATCTCTCAAAGGGTGGGTTTATAAAATTTTAGCTTACGTATTTTTCTTTTTTTAATTCAAATATATATATGACCTCACCCAGAAACAAGCAAAAATTGCATATAAACATAATTAGGAAGTATTATTATATTTTTCCTGACTTTTCGATATCAAACCCCCGCAATGAGAAATAAGTACTGGCTACAATTAACTGTGCTTAATTTATACAAGTATATAGAATATCTTATTTGGATATGATTGAGAAGCAAAATCAAAGAAAATTTAAAAAAACAATTGTGGAGACCCCGAAATCCATCTAGAAATCGGATATTTGTCACCATAGGCGTAGCCAGACATCTTAGGGGTGGGGGTGATGCAATTAAAAAATTATTTCCTTATATAAGCTCATTAAAAGAAAATTTGATTTTAATAGACAAAAAATTTTCAAGACAAAACAGGGGGGGGAACAATGCCCTCCTGCCTCCGCTGGTTACGCCCACGGGTCATTATTGATATATATCTATTTTATCAATTATAAATAAATAATAAAATCTCAAAAATCACTCAACTATAAATAATAAATTTGTCAATTTTTCTTTTGTTTCAAGACTCCCAGTTAAACTATTTTACATTTATGTGAAATAACAAAATATGATAAATAATTTTGTTATTTTTATAAAGTTATTGAACTGGACGACAAATATATATATATATTCTGGAAGGTTTCCGCGATTGGATGAATGTGGATATGAATTTTCTCTTGTTAAGTCGCGTTGGTTGTTGAGATTTACTCGACGTTTCGGCTCTCCTTTTTGGAGGCATTTTCAAGAGTATGGGATTAGGGGAGAATTGTTGAGGTAGTTTGTTTACGGGGTCGCAGTCTTGCTGGTCCCCAGGTCAATTTGGTGGATGCCTCAGATGCATGGATTATTCTCTGAGAGCTGGAGGAAGGTTGGGTGTGTGTAATTGTGTTTGTGTTCGGTTTAGGTTGTCTTCGGGGCGCTCAATCTGCCTACTCCCCAAGTCGAGGTGTTATTGGTTTGGTTAGTGGATGTGTTAGGGGCTTGGATTTGTTCCTGAGATTTAGATTGGGTGTCTGTGTTTAATTTAGGTTGACTTCGAGGCCCCAATCTGCCTACAAATCACTTCGACTATCAATACACAAACCGACATCACACAACCCTACACATCTCAAAGGCAAACACAAGCCTCGGAAACATCCAGCAATACATCGACTTGGGGAATAGGCAGATTGAGGCCCCGAAGTCAACCTAAACCGAACACAACACAATTACACACACCCAACCTTCCTCCAGCTCTCAGAGACCAATCCAAGTCTCTGAGGCATCCACCAAATTGACCTGGGATTAGCAAGACTGCGACCCCGTAAACAAACTACCCCCCCCCCAACCAAGTTCCCTAGTTACGCCCATGGCCGTTATGAACCCTTGCAGATTATTTTAAACATAATACTGTAGTTGAATATACTGTGTAAATGTTGATTTAAAAGTTCTAAGCAAATTATTGCTTATCAAACACTAAACTAAGTGAAATCGGCTATGTGATTTTTAAAATCACAAATTTCACTAAAAATTGACAAATCAGGCATACCATAAATATATATATATATATATATTATATAATAATTATAAAATAAGATTGCTTTTTAAGCCCTGTATATGGAAAAATATAATAATAAATGAGGATATTTGTTTCTGGGTAAAATAGATTAGGAAGAAAGTTAAGTGAGATAAAATATTAGTAAAAAAAATTAACAAATTATAAAATTATTCGTTTTAATATTAAAATAAATGAAATAAATAATAATAGCTCTTAGCAGTATGATCGGGTTTGTTTAAATTACAATAAAAAAAGATATTGTATTAAAATCTCTTTAGAGAGAATATATTATCGAGATTATTGAGTACAATATTTATATATGTGTAAAGAGTATTGATATACATGTATATATATCAATCATACCAATAAAATTTAGTTAGCATTTGAGATCTTATACGCTTATCTTAATAAAAAATTATGTTTCCAAAAATATTAATTTTTCAGAAAAAAATTTTGAAAAAAAAAAATAATTAAAAAATTAATAACATAATGTAAAATATAAAAATAAATCAACAAGTAATTTATAACAACTTTTTGTGAATACTAAGTTATTTTTTAAGAAATTAAAAATGTTTTTTTTTTTGCAGAAGGGGTAGAAGGTATATTTACAATCTTAGATTAATAATTTGATGATGGTTCCTAGAATTATAAAATACAGTCAACTCCCTTTGTGTATACAAAACGTGCGAAAATGTCTTTGGGATATTGAATAAATAATATGTGTAAAGAAATAGTTTTTAGAGATGTCACATGATTCTAGTTTCAATTAAATATTGAGCTCATAATTAGAAAAGAATTTTTCGGAAGATGTAGATCGTTAAGAGAGGCCTAAATAAGAAATCCAAACAGATCAATCTAAAATGCTCCTAATATTATTCGTTGTCGACATCTTTTTTTCGTCTAAGTAAAAAAGGAATTTATTCAAAGAATTTGATAAGAACGGCACTTTGAATGCAAACGATCTTAATCTGATTTTGAAATATATAGGAAAATAAATATTTAGAGTAAATTTCAATTATCAGCGTCCCGGGAGTTTACTGTATAAAGTAGATGAGCATAAAAACTAAGAGGAATGTGTTCTAGTTAGAAAAATATTCAAAGTAGAGATCGACAATCCACTAAATTGGTTTAAAGAAAATTTTTTAATTATTTATCTTTTCCCAAATGTAACAACTGTCTTGAAAATTAGAATGATGTTCAATTGTAATTCCAATTTTCAAAATATGTTTTATTCCTTAAAAAAAAAAGAGAATGCGATAAGGAGAGCTACCTATAGATCTATTAAAGGCCGAAGAAGAGGAAAATCTATCCAATATTCCAAATGGAATATTTTTTATTGTGAAGATTTATATCTATACTTGAAGCTTTTTATAAAAAAAATCACTTTAAGTATGTTAGAAATATTTTTGAAAATTAATTATTTCTCTTGATTGTCTTTTTTAGTTCAATATTTAAGAAGATGCTTAAGAAAATAGAAAATTTGAATTATAAAAAGGAATGTGAAAAAAAAAAACAAAAAAACAAAAAAAGATATATGTTATTTAATAAGCAATCCCAGAGGAAATTGGAAATTTATTAGTTTCAATGGTATTAATTGAATAATATAATCTAAATTAATTTGTATGCTGGGAATAAAAACTAGCGTTGTCGAACGCCTTTACACTTTTATTCTAGAAGTAGACGTTTCGGTAATCCACTAACGGTTGCCTTCTTCAGTGCCAATGAAAGTTTTTAAGGTGTCCCTTGACATATATGATAATATTGTAATACATAGGAAGCACCAGCCTGGAGCGCTCGTGCAGGCTGATGCTTCCTATCTATTACCATATTATCATATAGAATAAAAGTGTAAAGCCGTTCGACAAACGCTGGTTTTATTCCTCCCGACTCCAATAATAATATAATTAATATGCGTTCAATGTTTCGGTGAGACTTTCTAGATCTAAAGTCTTCAAGGAGTCTCCAAAGACCCCAAGTCCATATATAACAGGACTAATCAACCCAGAATATGTGAATGAATTTTATTTAAATAGATTTTAAATCTTCCCGAGAGGGTGTAAAAAAATTATACAAATATTTATTAAGTCTGGATTATTTTTTTTTTTTTAGAACCAGAAGTGTAAATAAGTAATAAATCGTCTCATTGGCTGCAAATCGTCATAATTCAAAAATCGGCATTTTGGAGTTATTGCCGCAGCAAGGATAGCATCTAGCGGAGAGACATGTCCTGAGCTTTTCAAATTCGTAGCAAAATGTCTGATTTTTTTGTTTGTTTTTTTCTTACAACTTCTTCGTTGACTTAAAAAAGCGAAAAAGAAACTTTTATGCAGGGTGCACAAGGGATACTTTTCGAAAATAAAAGAATTAATTCGTATTGCTACCATTTTAATTCGTATCTCTACATAAATGTGTTATAATTTTATGATGTTTTTTTGATCTCCTGAAATTTTGAGTCTTGCAGCAAATGAGCGAAATATGTATTAATATATACATGTATATACGGACAACAAAGAGATTATTGTCTTATTAAATTACATATATCAGGTTTATCTTTAAAAAATTGCATATTCGGATTCAAATTAAAATATATTTATTATTAAAATTGATTTATACATTTAAATTTTGCCTAAATTAGCGACGAGGCATTGGATCAGAAATGCCAAAGACCAAGGCTAATGCTTTCAATACGTTCATATGTAAAATAAATCTCCATTTAGGTCAAAGTATATTTAAATTCGTGTGATTTATTTCCCATAGCGTTTCATTAGTTCTTTTGAAGGAAAAACAGTTGATCCTACTTCCTCAAAGGGGGAAGGAATAATTTCTATGTCCCCTGAATATACACATAGAAATTTTTGGTAAATAAATCTGCCGTAAAACATGGCGGTTCAACTATAATTTAAGCATTTGAGCATTTTCTATTGGATTAGCTGCTGTCACTTGAACAAGTCGTCTGAATGCAGTGGCGTCTTAAAGATTTGTACTTGGGAGGCCCGGAATCTCGGCTCAAGGAGAGATTTGAGAAGTAGGGAAAAATCTTATTTGGATTCGCTCAATTTCAATCGGCTCCTTGGAATCGCCACTGGCTGAAAGTATCCAGTAATTCGGTCATAGAAATGGACTCAAGTAATACTGATCCCAGATATTCTTTAATACACAATAATTCAAAATGAAATTTAAAAAAGAGATAGGAATATTAATTGAAATTCCTAATATTTTGTTTTAGGAAATAAAAATTAAAAATATTAACTCTTGACTGATTTTATTTTATTTTTTTAGAAAAGTTAATCAATTAAATAGAGTTAAATTTTCGTAATATGAACGTATATCTTATAGTCTAATCAAAAGTTTTAGTTAATAAATAAGTAAAGACTTTGCTCATCAAGGAAGGTAAAATAGGAATGTTTTGTTTCATGATGATAAAATTTTGAATTTAGTAAATGCGTTTGTTTATATAAAGTGTATAAATTAATATATTTTGGATGTGAGTACGTATCAAGTCTGTATTTGGAGTCACGTCTCGATCAGACTAAAGAGCTCCATAAAAAGAGCTATTAATTTCTAATGGCGCAAAATCAGCCTTTTGGGCCATTATCTAGAAATATATTCATTTTATTCGGCTATCAAATGATAATGCATCATAACCGTTTAAAAATAATAAAAGAATCGCGTTTTACTGAAGATTAGTGGTAAAAGGCGAGACGCCGTTGTTCGCCATCAGGTCGAGAATATTTTTAACATACGAAGCCACGTCGAGCTGCGCCTCGTCGCTCTTTCGGATAAAAGGATGCTCAAGGAGTTTATTGTATTTTGGCCGTTGCGTTTCATCTTTGATTAAACTGAAAGTTGAAAAAATTATTGATTTTGTCATGTGATTAAATTAATATTGCGAAAATATAATAAAAGCGAATAATTACCATGTATTAACAAATTGTACAAATTCAGGTGTGAAATGATTTCCATTCTCATTGGTGAGGCTAGGCGGGTCTCCCTGTACTACTTGGCATAATTGCTCAAAAACACTATTCCATTTAGGATATGGAAAATGTCCTGTAGCCACCTCCATTAGAGTGATTCCAAGAGACCAGACGTCAGAACGCACATCATATCCTTTTGCTCGATAAGGGTCGATCCGTTCAGGCTAGACAAATCGGAAATTATTATTAACTCCAAACGAAAAATTTTTTTTATAAATATATTAACATTTGAATGATATTTTATTCTTCCCCGTAAATTTATTTCAAAATAAACTTAAGAAATCTAATTATAGTTATTTTAATTAAATATTTTTACTAAATATTAAGTAAAAAATATTTCTTAATTAAATATTTTAAAAACTATATTTTATTAATTAAAAAAATGTTTGAAATTCATTTGTCTTGACTACATATATTTCCTTCAATTTTAATAAAAAATATTAGTTATTTCAATATTAATAATATTTTATATTATTATTAAAATAAAACTTCCCTTAAATTGCAAAAATATCTTTATTAAGTAACCGAACAAACAGCTGATTGAAAACGTCGGCCATTTGGAACAACTTGAGTTGCGTTCATTGTGCGGACCTCCATGCAGCATCTGTTTGAAACGCGACTAGTTGACGATATATGTTTGCAATGAGTTTCTTTTCAGTTGCACCGTGTGCATTGGGCCTTACGTTACTAATTTTGATTCTTTTTCAGATCATCACAAATCTATAACAAATGACAATTTAACTTTATTTATTTATCTCTTGTGTATTTTTGTTCATTTTTACATATTATAAATTTTTTTATTTCTTTTTTGTATTCTGTACCCCAAAAGGTATAAAAATGCATATTTATCTGTATTTTTTTTTAAATAATAGTTTATCTTTCCAAAATATCTGATGTTTATGTTATAAAAAATACCCAGATTCTTTCTATATTAAAAATTACTTATTAACAAAAAAATAATATATATAATAAAAAAAAAAAATCAATCAATAATATATATATATATATATGATTCCGAGTATTGAAGCAAAGCAAGCAAGACGTGTTTTTGAGTCCTCTGTGGTTATTCGAAGTTTGTGGTGGTTTTTTTTATCTTAGTGGAGCGAATTTTGTACTGGCCGATAGTGTTTTTGAAGCTCTACAAAGTATTGTGAGTAAAAATAAAGACCCCTTACATATATTGCCTGAATACGTAAAAATATTTGAAAAATTAAAATATAAAAATTAATAAAAAAAAAAAAAAGGAAAAATTAATCGCATAAAATCTTCTTCTTAGAAATAATCAAACAACTTATATAAAAACATATATATATATATATATATATATATATATATGTATATGTATGATTTAAATCTATTTAAATTACTATAGAAGATCTCACTTTGTAAATAAAAATAAAAATAGATTTGCCAAATAAGAGAAAGACACGAGAGAGAAAATTAATTCAAAACGTTAAAAAATCAAGAGAAAAAAATGAATTCACAAGATAATTTCCTTGATTCGCAGTCATCGGAAAATACCAAGGCTCTCAATCCTAATAAAAGTCACTCGGATGAGCCGACGAAGTGCAAAACCTTTAAAAATCCCCAAAACCTTCCTAACCCCGAGGCTGCGCGGACGAAAACAAGGGCAAATAGCCTGGAGCAGGTGTCTATGGACAAATACACAGAAAGAAAAAGGGAATGTAGAGGCAAACATTTACAAAGAAGAGGGCTCTGAGAAGAAAAAGAAAGCGTGAAGAAGATAAAGATATGCAAAGCATTTTGAGGCAATCTCCAAATTATCTTCTCAGATGAACGAAATGAAGAGCAGTCTCAAGAATGAAATAAGAGAGGAGGTGAGGAAGGAACTGGAGATGGACAGAAGAGAGAGAGAAGGAGAAGGAGAGAGAAGAGTGGAGGCGGATGATGTCTGGTATGAGAGAGGAACTGGAGCGCTACAAAACAGATACGGTCGAACTAAAAAGAGAACTTTATCAATATAAGGAGCGTGTGCAGAAACTGGAGAATAATGAGAGAGCGAAAAATATCATAATCAAGGGGGGTTCAAGAAACCGACATAGAGAAGAATGAAGGGACAGAAAAAATAGTTAATGAAATAATAATGAAAAAACTTAAGATTGAGAATATTAAAATCAACGAAACGTTCAGATTGGGGAGAAAGATTAATGAGAGAGTAATAAGACCAATACTCCTAAAAGTGGAAAGAAGAGAAGATAAGGAAAGAATTTTAAGAGCCAGAGCCAACCTGAAGGGATCGAGAATTTTCTTAGAGAATGATCTTACTAAAGAGGAACGAGAGAGGCGGGTGGAACTGATGGAGAGGGTGCGGGGCCTGCGAAGAGAGGGAAAGAACGCATATTTGAGAGGGGATAAAATACTTATCAAGCCGGACACTGACGGAGCAGCTGGATTTTATGAACCCCAGGAACATACTGATTTACGGGGAACAAAAAACTATTAGAGAAGAGGCAGGAAAAGCAAGTCCCGGCGATAAAGCAACGGAGCAATAACATAATAAAAATATTGGAATGGAATGTAGCGGGGACTCTTAATAAAGACAAAGAATTTTGGACGTTTATTAAAAATTATGACATAATTATATTACTGGAAACATGGCAAGAAGAGAAGAAAGAACAGTGGTTAAGGGCAAAATTAAGTAAGGACTTTAAAATATGGACCAAACCAGCGAGCCGGAAACACAAAAAAGGAAGAGCAAGTGGAGGACAACTAATTGGAATAAAAAAAGATGTGCAATTGAAATCAACAATGGTAGAGTGGAGAGGAGGATTAAGGGGGACTTTAAAAGATAAAAATAATAAAACGATAAAGATTTTATCAGTATATAATAATGAAGGAATGAATGAAATTAGAGAAGAAATGGAAAAAATTTTATATGAAGAAACTCTGGAAGATAATGAAATAATTTTAATCGGGGATTTTAATGCTAGGATCGGAGAAGAAGATGAAAGTATGTACGAGGAAGAAAGCAGCCACCAGTTACCTAAGAAAAAACCCAAGATAAAACCCTGAACAACGAGGGAAAAAAATTGTTAGAAATATGTATGAATAATGGATTAACAATTTGGAATGGACGGACGAACAAAGATAGAGAGGGTAATTTTACATATATCGGACCAAAAGCAGCAACGGTAGTTGACTATGTGATAACGAGAGAAAACATAAATAAGCCACTGATACATGATATGGAAATTTTAGAGAGAGATGATTCTGACCACATGCCTTTGGTGGCAGAAATTATTATTCAAAGCAACCAAGAAGAAAAAAACAGGAGACAATAAGGAAATAAGACAACCCAAATGGCTCTGGGATGAGAGGAAAGAGAAAGTATTTGAAAAGGAACTAAAAACATTATGGGAAAAAGAAAAGGAAAGGAAAGGGGAAATGAAAATGGAAGATTTCAACCTAATATTAAATAATACAGCTAGGAAGATAGGTATGAAAAGAAGAGGCGAACTGGGGGGGAACGGGAAAAAAGATAAAGAATATGAGAAGATAAGAAAACAAATGTATAGAGCACTAAGAAAATACAAGAAAGAGAAGAAAGAAGACGACAGAAAAGAATATATAGAATATAGAAATAAGTTAAAAAAAAAGAAAAGAAAGAAGTTTATCAGGGAAGATTGAATAACCTATATGAAGAAATAAAAAAAAGTAGGAATACTACGGATTTCTGGAGAGCAATCAATTACTTCAGGAATAAAGAAACTAACATAATAGAATGCGAGGAGGAAAAATTAAAAATACATTTTATGAAGTTACTGGAGGCGACGGAGCACCGAACAGTGCTCAGTTTCGAAGGGGTGGAAGGGGGAGCGTCAGGAAGAAACTTCGGAAGAAGCTTTCATGAACTCGGATATTACATTGGAAGAGCTGAATAGGACACTGGGAAGTCTGAAAAAAAATAAGGCACCAGGAACTGATGGTATTATAAACGAATTTTATAAAAAAATGCCAAGCCCAATGAAGGAAGACTTCCTAAACTCATTGAATGAAATTTGGAGAAAGGGAGTTATTCCTGACGTGTGGCGGGGAGGCCTTAATATGTCCTATCTTTAAAGCGGGCGATAGAAAGGAAGCGAAGAATTATAGAGGGATATCGCTGCTGAATGGATCCTACAAAATAATGACAACAATATTGACCAGCAGAATTAGGATATGGTTAGAAAGCCAAAAATTAATTAAGGAAAGTCAGAACGGCTTCAGGCTGAAAAGAGGAACTAGAGATAATCTCTTTATATTAAACAGCTTAGTAGAAAACAAATTGAAAACAAGAAGAGGAAGATTATATGTTCTTTTCTTGGATTTAAAAGCCGCGTTTGATAAGGTTAACAGGCAAATATTAGTAGAGAAAATCCAGAAGATGAGATTAGGAGGACGAATGACCAAGATGATAAAAGATATATACAAAGAAACAAAAAATAAAATAATGAGTAATGAGAGTGAAACTGAACAATTTTGGACCACACGGGGAGTGAGACAGGGTTGTCCACTCAGCCCAATCCTGTTTAATGTCTTTATTAATGATCTGGAAGAAGAATGGGAAAAGAAAAATATTGGGGGTACGGTAATAGGTGGAGAAAAAATATTTTGCCTGAAGTTTGCAGACGATGTGGCTGTAGTGGCGGACGATAGAGAAGGACTACAGGAAATGATGAACATCTTGGAGAAATATATGAATAAGAATGAGTTGGAAGTAAACATAGAGAAATCGAAAATAATGAGATTTAGAAAAAAAGGAAGAAAAAGCAAAGAAGAAATTTGGAAACTTAATGACCAAAGAGTGGAACAAGTTAAGAGATTCAAGTATTTAGGCTATATTTTGGACGAAAGGAACAGCCACAAGGAACATATTAATGAACAAATAAAAAAGGCAAAAAAAGTGATCTACGCAACCTGGAGTGTTCTGAAAAGAAGTAAAACTAATGATTTCAACAAAAAATCTTACCTCTTTGAAGCCCTAATTAGTTCTATAGTATTTTATGGTGTAGAAATATGGGGATGGCAAGAGAGAGAGGAAGTGGAGAAGATACAAGGCGAGTACTTTAAGATGATATTAGGACTCGCAAGAAACACCCCAAATTATATTTGGAAAATGGAGACTGGAAGAAATAAAATGGTCATTCGCCAAACCAAAATAATTGGAAAGTACACATTGAGAATATTAGGAATGGAAGAGGAAAGGTGGCCGAAAATATGCTTAAAGAACATTTTAAGAAATATTAAAAACAATTGTGAGACAGTCTGGGGCGCAAATTTTAAACAAAGGTGGGAAAAATGGGGGGGGAACCTGGAATGGTTAGGAATTTGGGAGAATGGAACAAGGAGGAAATCACCAACAGAATGGAAGAAGGCTTAAAAAAAGGTATAGAACAAGAAATACAAACACAGTGGGAGAGGATTGGAAGATCCACCTACTTCCCCCACTATAAGAAAATAAAGACAGATCCGGGACCAGAGAAATACCTGATAGAGAAGGAAGTTCAAGACTGGAAGAAGAGAGTTTGGGCGCGAGCGAGATGTGGGAACATCTATAATAATCAAGAGGGAAGAGACAGGGAAGTCTGGGAGAGTATGGAGAAGAAGCTAACATCGGGAGTAATAGAGGACAATATGATTGAGCGGCTGTCCAAAATGGAAGAAAGGGGCAAGAAAGAAGAAAATGAAATACATTGAGATTTTGTAATGTTTGTTTTTTTCCGATGTTTTGTTATGTGGAATGTATATTAAATGATGTACAGCCTGAAGACCAAAATGGTCAAAGGCAAAAAATGGAATCAATAAAATAATA
>JAKCPI010001377.1:0-57995 GCA_023213315.1 Euborellia annulipes
TGAGAAGTGATGGCCAAGAAAATTCGAATTTCCGGAACTTTGGGGGTACCAAGCTGGTAGGAGTTTGCAAATTTGATTGATGAGTTTCCTCAAGGGTCAGATCCTCTTGGGACTCACAGACATTCGAGACAGACTGACTGACATCTGAGACAGACTGACAAACAGGTGACAAAGGGACTATTTCAAGACCATTATTGCTCTTTGTTTCTACTTGAGTAGGTTTATCATTGAATTCTAAAAAACCTTGATTTATTTGTTTCGAATCTCTAATTGATGTTGGTCGAATTTTTCAATAGTAGTTTGAGTAAGGTTCGATTTTGTTGATCAAATTTTTCATTAGTAGTTTGAGTAAGGTATCGATTTTGTTGATCGAATTTTTCATTAATAATTTGATCTAGGTATCGATTTTGTTGCTCAATAGTTGCTTTATCATTTCACAAATCGACCTAGTTCTTACGCTTTGTACATCATCTCGGGGAGGTAGGAGTGGATGGGGTCACGCTAGACTCCATTGTTAGACTACTTTTGGTTATCTAATGAGATCGATTCGGGAGTGAACCCTTTTCCTTCACCTCTGACTCCGGGCTAGCCCCTTGATGGGCTCCTATCTCTAGATTTTCTAGGATATTTGTCTCATTATTCATAACTGTTACATTTGGAAGTTCATTTATAATTGCGGCGGCTTCCACCATTGTGGATTGAGCCTCTGGTCCAGTGGGATCTCCCACTAGCCTATTTCGCAACTCTATCGGCATGATTTAAAAAGAAATGAAATAAATAGCAACTCTAATGAGAGAAACGAAGATGAAAACGAAGAACAAAATTCCTAAGACAAAAGCTAATTATAGATCCCTATTCAACAATCTACTCAATTCATCTTATACCGGATTCTATCATCAGGTATTCGATTGTTCAATCCCAGCACCCGATCCACCATATCGTCGTTTTTTTTGGTGGGGTTCCTTGTCCTGGGGGTCAGGGACGAAGGCCAACAAAAAGACCTCGTTGAAAAGGGGATTTTAGACAATTGTCCTGGAAAATTTTAAAGTACTATACTCAAGGCAAGAGATGATAAATGAAGAAAGAGATTTTGTGCTCGTGAAAACGAGAAGGCCGAAAGGTAGTGGTTTTCCACAGGAGGTGGAATCTTTTGGGTTGCTTCGCATACAAGACGCAGTTCAGTGACTTTCCACAGGAAAGACAGTGAACCACGCCCTGGCTGAAAGGTGGACCGACTCCACAATAAAAGTAAATAAGTGGTAACTCAGGTAGAGTCGCTTCGCTGGAAAGTGTTCCTGGTTATATAAAAAATTTAAGGTTGATCTACAAAGAATAATAAGTCAAGAGCTGCAGCATAATTCTTTAAAATTTATTCCGAAAAAAAAACAAAAAAAATATCATTGCAAGAAATAGAAGAAATAAAAAAAAATTTGAAACAAAAATAAAAATTCAGGTCTATTGTTTTAAAGTTGAAATATTACAAATAAGAATAAGATAAATTTTCTTTTCCTTTTACAACTTATGATTGTACATGGTATAATTAAAATAAATTGAATTTTGCTTATTCTGGAGATTTCCTTGATAAATAAAAATTAAAATTTTGCATAATTAGTATCGAAAGAAAGTTGATGGTTAGATATTAAATTTTAATGCTTATTGAGATCTCATGATAATTTTAACTTTAATTAAATAAAATTAGATATATATGTGGGGGAAATTTGGATTAAATTAAGCAGCTGCATATTATATAGATCCTATCAATAATAAATTCTTTATTAGGAATGATTCCCAAGAATGTTTTGGAAAAGTTTGAAATAGTTTAATTGCATTGATCGATCAAAAAAAAAAATTAAAATAATAATAACGATACCACACAGCACTGCACGAACATCGACGTTTCGGTTCCAAAGCGATTTAGATATGCGTTGATGATGGTGTGTGACGTTTCGGTCCCAGGAATGGCGTTGATGATGGGGGAACGATGTTTTGGGCTGACTCTCCCAGTTCCAGCATCCGAGGCGAAAGATACAGCGGCCTAGATGTCGCTGGTGGGGGGATGACATCAACCAGTAGTGGCTCCACACACAAATCTCTCTCTCTCTGGGCAATGACACCAGAAAACTGTATTATTGGTGTAATAGAGCCCAGGGAAGATGATTATATTAATTAAATATATTATAAATTAACACTGGTGTAGTGTTTAATGACTGGAATCTCTTTAACTAAGAGAGCAGAGAGAGAGAGAGAGAGAGAGAGCGCTTGGCTGCTAGGTGTGTACTCGTTGAGCGCCAAACGTAGAAGAAGGAAAAAATGGCTTGGCCTCCAGTATGGGGACTCACGTGGAGGGATGACGTCACCGGCTTCCAGAGCGTTCATTGGCTGAGCACTCTCGCATGAGGCGTTACCATGGAGATGGCGTGCACATATACACTGACACTAGCTTATACACACACGACACAAAAATAGTTTACAAAAAAAAATATTAATATGTATTTATACAAAAGAATTACCGACAGGCAACAAAATTGCCTTAATCCTTCAAAGAATGCCGCCATTACAATCAGGCATCTTTGTTTGAATTTAAAGAAAAAGAAAATAATATTTATCGAAATATAAGTCGGCATTTGATCGACTAATTTTTTTAAAAGAGAAAATAAAATAATTTGTAATATAATTTCTTAAGTGAGAGAAAAGAAAATGACTTGCAATAAAAATTCAAGAGAAAAATTTTCTAAAGAGAGAATTCAATTAATCAATTAAATTAATTATTAAAATAATTGATAATTAATTAATTACTTAAGAGGAAAGGGTTGATCAAGAGATTATATCTCGACAACGTAATAAAGGGAATTCAAAAAAAAAAAAATTCACGAGGGTAAAAGTGAAGAAGAAAATATTTTTATTTACCTGATTGACGTTTCGGGATTGTGTCGCGACCATCTTCAAGGATTATATTATTATATTTTTTTTTTTTTTTTAGAGAACTTTCACCGTTTGAAAAACAACTCAGTTGTTTGAAATATATAAATTATATAAGAAAGAGCCACGAGAAGAGGCGAAACTATCAGATGAGACGAGGCGACCCGGTGCCAATTCAAATTTTTAAAGTAAGTTCTGTTTTAAAGTGAAACTTTTATTTGATCCTCTCAAATTTTTTCGCTCTTCTATCAGCATGTCGCGTTACAAGCAGTGACGTCAAAGGCCGTGACGCTACAACCCGTGACGACAAAATAGTAAAGTTGAAATTTAATATATATAATGAATTATAAAAAAATAATTGTGAGATTTAATTATTCAATTTTTAAATTGATAAAATATAATTTTTAAAATATTTAAAATGATTCAAATCTTTAATTACTAAATAAATATTGTTCTCAGTTTTTAACATGCGTCTATTGATTTCCCATTATCCAATTATATTAAAAACGCGATTTTAATACCCTTAATTGAATAATTTTCTGAACATTTTCAGTTTAACGCCCACGATCCGAAAAAAAGTTTCACTTGCATCGTGGTTTCATAAAACCACACAATGATTTTTTTCTTTTTTAATCCGATTGGATTAATTCATTTTAATGGAAATACACGTTTTGAGTCCAAAGTCTGTGTGTATGAACAAAAAATACCTCAGGTGATTGAAATTTTATATTTAAGTTAGACATCCCCCTGTCACGTGACACGAAGCTTTTGAACAAAATCGGCCAAAGAGTACTAGTACTTTACTGATGTACTTTTTCAGTTTTTTGCGTTTTTCTCAAAATTCACTCTAACGATTTTGATTAAAATTCATAAATCAATTATTTTTTAGATGCTCTTTAAAATGTATATTCTCATTTTGTGATTGAAATTGTTTGAAGCACACTTTCTTAACTAGGAAAGATAGAAATTTTCCTACGTTTGTAAATTTACATCTTGGATTTGAATATATCTGCGAAATCTGGTTTGACAAGCACAGAACACAACTTTCCCCAAAAATAAAAGAAAGATGTGCGAGCAGTCACATCAGATTTATTGAACTCAAAGAAGTAAGAAAATAAAAACGTAAAATCTTTTTTTTTTATTTTCCAGTTTTGTCATTTGAAGCGAATAGAGAAATATTGGCACGAGCGGAAAAGACCGCACCCGACTTCTGTATTCCTTGGCGAGCCATATGAGCCCCAGAAGAATATATTCCTTCAAAAAGATCAATATTCATCCTATCATAAATTCACTCAAAACAAGTAGGTGAAAATTCAATTCAATTTCTAAAAAAAAAAAGATTTAAGGGGCTACGGGAGCGAAGGTGTTACGCATGTTTTTCCCGCTAAGATGGCGTTGTGTGTCATTAAAAAGTATGCCCAAAAAATCAAGTAATTCAAAAATTTGCCAAGAGATGTCAGAATGGTAGCTAATAATATTTAATGCATGGGTTTTCATTGATCTTTTAACAATAAATGTTATTATATATTATGTATCTTTTATAAAAGCATAAAAATATATAAATATAGGCTATTAGGGGATCGTCTGTTAGACTAGCCTGCCATCTATTGCAAGAATGCTGAACTAATTTGACAGTTGATTTTTAAATAAATCATCTAAGCTTATTTTAAATAATTTCTTAATTAATATGTGATTAATAATAACAATAAATTCATTTTTAAATTTAAAAAAAATTAAAGATTATTGGGACAGATTGTTTTTTTGTATTTGCTTGATAACAAAAAAATTAATTACGTAATAAGTCATTAAAAAAATTATAGCTCGATGTCCCATCTTATGAATTTAATTCATTTAAAAAAAACTCCTTATAATAGTCTAGTTTTTTTTAAAGTCGCTCCTGAACGCCCTTAATTTTTTTGTTTTGTCTAAAAAGCGAATGTCCCTGCAACCGGAAGATTCCTGATCGAATCATGTACCGCACTCTGGGGAGTATGAAGCCCTCGGGGCCAGTCCTCAGGGAGTTGGACCAACTGCCCTTGAAAAAACAATTCAGGACGTATTTAAAGCCGCCCAAGTATTTCGACAGTGACGTTTTATGCGATTATTACGGACCACACAAACCTAAGCCTCAAATTGTAAGTATACTAAATAAATACATATATGGGGATTTATTCACCTCACCTTATCTTACACGGGGAGTGCATGGCCTTCCCCTCACCGATTTGAACAAAAACAAATTCTGTTAAAGCGAGAGAATGCGCTTCTCAACCGTTGGTCTAAAAAAAAAACTGTTAAAGATTTGCTAGCATGTCTTAAACCGTTGCTAACAATCACATTGGTAGCGTTCTTTCTTTGTAAACGCGAGATCTCAAGTTCGAATCTCGTCGTGTGAAACTTTTTTTTTGTGTAATTTATTTATTTTTTCTTTGATTTATTTTCGCTCTTTATATATTTTCATATTTATGTATTATAATTACAATTAATGTTAAAAAAAAAAAATATTGTAAATTTATTTTTGTTCAATTTCTCATAAGCGCTAGCCACTCACTTCGGTTGTATGTGTCTGCCATTCTCTCTCTCGCTGATTGGCCAGAGTCAGAGGAAGCGGAGTCAGAGAGGGAAATTTAAAACTTCTGCAAGTAATTCGAAAATTTCCGAACAGTGAGCAGGAATATATTTGATGCATTTGAAGGCGGCCAAGGGGGTCCAGGGGCGCAGCTGAAGGCGGGCTTTGCTCCTTAGAGTATAGTATAATTAAAAATTAAATGCCAATAATTAAAAATTTATTGGAGTTGGGAAGAATAAAACCAGCGTTGTCGAACACCTTTACACCTTTATTCAGGCAGACGTTTCGGTAACCATAACGGTTGCCATCTTCAGTGCCAATGAAAGCTACAATTAAAATTTTTTATGATGAGCGTTTAACATTTCTGCATTGAAAATTATATATTATACATTGTAATTAACTTACTTTTTCAAGGTGTCCCTGTCATACATAATAATCTTATATAGTATAGGAAGCATCAGCCTGGAGCGCTCGGCAAGTAATGAAATAATTTTTGGTTTCTAATTAGAATATTCTACTAGTTGGGCCTCGCTCCGGCAGATGCCGTCCCATTCACAAAAGAAATTTTTTCAAAATAATAAATTAATGCATTTTTTTAGAAATATTTTAACATGTGATTGACATATAAAAAAGGTTATTTTTATAAATAAAATATAAACATTAGACTTTTTATTTTTATTAATTTGCTTTTTATATATCTTCAATTTTTCATGCCAGGGTGTGTAAATAACTCGCAGTTATCCCAAGAATGTTAGATAATGCATGTTTAGGCCTTTGGTGTCTATTTGATGGTTAATGGCTCTTTCCTTATTTAGATATATAAAGCACTTTTCCAAAAATTCTCTTTTTTGCCTATTTTCTTCCCTTATAAGAATTTTCACGTTGTCAAAGTCGAATTCATGTAGAGTGTTAGTCGAGTGTTGCGATAGTGCGGTGTTTACCATGCCTTTTCTGACGGATCTTTTGTGTTCCTCGACTCTTGTTTTTAATTCTCTTTTCGTTTGCCCCACGTAGCATCCATTGCAATCTTTGCATGTTATATTATAGACAATATTTTTTTGGCTTAGGTAGGGAGTTCTATCCTTGTTGTTGTATAGGCCCATTAGGGTGTTGTTGGGCCTCATGACTACGTGGATTTGATGTTTCATTAGGGACTTTTTTATGATTTCTGTGATGCCTCCTATATAAGGAAATGAGACGAATGTTTTTGGCGGTTCATTACTGGGGCCATTAATGTGGGTTTGTGGTCTAGAGTATAGAATTTTCGACTGTTTTATGATTTTTTTCGTGAAGTGTGCTGGGTATCCATTTTTTTCACCCATTGATATTACATTTCTTGAGTTGTTTTGTATGTATTCGTCATCTGATAGCTTCAGAATCCTGTCGGCAAAATATTTTATAGTGTTTATTTTATATGTCATGGGAACCTTAGAGTGGTAGTTTATTATCCTTTCGCTGGTGTTTGGCTTTTTGAATATATCAAATTTTAGAGTACCATTATCGTGTCTGTTTATTTCAAGATCCAGGAAGGAAATTTTTTTATTTTTTTCTTTTTCCATTGTGAATTGGATGTTTGGATGGAACGTGTTTAATTCGGCCAGAAGTTGCGGAAGTTCAGGTTCATTAAAGGCTGTTAAACTGTCATCCACGTACAAAAAGAAGAATGGGAGGTTCTTTGGTTCTATTATCTGATGGTAGAGTTTTTTGAGGACGATGGCCGAAGCAACGTTAGAAATGCTTGAGCCCATCGGTAATCCCGTCTTTTGACGATAGTAGTTATTATTAAACACTATGTAATTATGTTTAGTGCAGAGTTCTATGGCTTCCTTGAATAAAGGTTTTGATAGTTTTGTATGTGGGGCTATGGAATCCCAGTATTCCTCTATTGTCTCAGTTAGTAGATCTAAGGGAACGGAGCTGAAGAGCGATTTTATATCAAAAGATACTAGAAGGGAGTCATCAGGTAGAATAATATCTTTTAAGAAGTTTTTCACTTGAGAGGAGTTTTTTATCATGAAGTTTTCATCTTTTATTATTTGATTTAATGTTGAAGCTATGTATTTCGATAATTTTTCATTGGGAGCCTGTGTGGTTGATACTACTGGTCGAAGGTCTAGGTTTGGTTTGTGTAATTTTATAAGGCCATATATTTTTGGTGTTGTTGTATTTTCAGGTTTTAGTTCATTGTATAGTTTTTGATCTATATAGTCATGGTATCTGCATCTGTTTAAGAATTCGATTATTTTCTTCTCTACGTTTTTATTTGGGTTTTGGCCCACTTGTTCATAATTGGTGCCATCGTTGATAATAAGATACATTTTCCTATCGTAATCAGCTCTTTCCATTATGACTGATTTTTTCGATTTGTCCGACTGCAGGAATGCCAGATGAGGATTTTGCTTTTTAAAACCGTATGTGAGCCTTATATCATTATAAATGCTTTTGAGATGGAAATTTTCAAAATTATTAATATTATGTTTATTCTTCAATATTAAATTGAATGTTTTTATTCTAATTTTATTTTTAGCCAGCTCAGTCATGGGATTATCTGAAAATAGCCTATTAATATAAAACGACCTTTCGAGAGAGGCCAAGGTGTTGAGTGATTCTGTGGTTTTGTTAAAATTGTTTAATTCTGGGCAGAATTTCGGTTCCAGGCTCAGAGTGTTTATTACAGACTGTGGGATTTGTTCATTTGTTAAATTGACCACGTTATTCGTATCGAAATAGTTAGAGAGAACTTTTTCTTTCCTTAGGTTTTCAAACTTGCTATGAGTCCCTTTTTTAAACTTTTTGTAATAGTTTTTCATTTTTTGCTTTTCCCATTGGATAAAGGTCGTTATTTCAGCTGTAGTTAATTTAGCAGTAATGTTATTTTTAAGAGAGTTAATAATGTTTTTTAAGGATTTTATTATTTCGTGTGCATGTTGTATTTCAAGATTTAAGAGTTTTACTCTACATGAATTCGACTTTGACAACGTGAAAATTCTTATAAGGGAAGAAAATAGGCAAAAAAGAGAATTTTTGGAAAAGTGCTTTATATATCTAAATAAGGAAAGAGCCATTAACCATCAAATAGACACCAAAGGCCTAAACATGCATTATCTAACATTCTTGGGGTAACTGCGAGTTATTTAAACACCCTGGCATGAAAAATTGAAGATATATAAAAAGCAAATTAATAAAAATAAAAAGTCTAATGTTTATATTTTATTTATAAAAATAACTTTTTTTATATGTCAATCACATGTTAAAATATTTCTAAAAAAATGCATTAATTTATTATTTTGAAAAAATTTCTTTTGTGAATGGGACGGCATCTGCCGGAGCGAGGCCCAACTAGTAGAATATTCTAATTAGAAACCAAAAATTATTTCATTACTTGCCGAGCGCTCCAGGCTGATGCTTCCTATACTATATAAGATTATTATGTATGACAGGGACACCTTGAAAAAGTAAGTTAATTACAATGTATAATATATAATTTTCAATGCAGAAATGTTAAACGCTCATCATAAAAAATTTTAATTGTAGCTTTCATTGGCACTGAAGATGGCAACCGTTATGGTTACCGAAACGTCTGCCTGAATAAAGGTGTAAAGGTGTTCGACAACGCTGGTTTTATTCTTCCCAACTCCAATCTCACATACCCAGCATACAACTTAATTTAAATTAAAAATTTATTAATATTAAAAAATATTCCTAGAAACAAAAAAATAAATAAATTACACAAAAAAAAAATAAATCTTTAACATTTTTTTTTTTAGACGAACGCTTTAACAGAATTTGTTTTTCATTAAGTACTACACATAAAAAAATTTGGTTCAAATCGGTGAGGGGAAGGCCATGCACTCCACTTGTTAGTTCTTCCTTTCTGTGATTCCACTTCATGTCGAAAATTTTGAATTCTAACTTTTATAGAGCTGTAAATGTTTTACAGCTGGTAATGAAAGGACAAAAACTTGAAACATATCACCTAGTGTATCGTTTAATATTTGCTAAATTAATATCAATATAAACAACGTTTCGACGGTCGAGAGTTTAAATCTGTTCTTTTTTTATTTAAAACATTCATTATATAAGTTTTTAGAGGTAGAGATCTCGCCTTTAGTCCTTTCCATCACTGCATTATCCCCATTTGGGGATTAAAGACAAGACGACTGAGCTGTTCTGATTTTATTTTTTAGGAATTGCAAGTCCCGAATAAACCTGTTTTTTAATGGAGCCTTGAATTATGAAAAAATAAAAAAAAGTCTTTTGATTGGAGGAGAAGGAAGGATTTATTTATTTATTTATTTTTGGAATAACAGGATTTCGGTTTTACAAATCAGCAAAATATTAAGATTATTTTTTTTTTTTTATTTCCAAGGTAATTTATTTTGCTTTAAATTGTAAAACCTAAAGACGTATTATTTATGATTTACTATAATCAGAGGCGTAACTAGGAATTTGGCTGGCTGCAAATAAGTTGATTTTAATAAAATGAAATTGCACTGGCGTAGTTAGGGTGGCATCCATGACGGGGACCTCTAGAATCAAAGACAAAGTGGAGGAAGTTAACAAAATGATTATGTTTTACACCCCAAAAAAAGGACTTAATTTAATATGGAGATAGAGTATAAAATTTTATATGCGGCCCGCGGAGTTAGGATCCATTTAAGTGGTCAAAAATATTATACTACTATTTCTCTAACAACTAAAGAAGGCAGCACTTGTCCTGAAGATGGGTGACGTTTAGTCTCCGAAACGTCGACAAAGAATATTAAAATAAATCGGGCCGAAAAGAGAAGTCTTTTATTTTGTTTCATCTTCTTTTTTTTTTATTAGTCTTTTCGGCATCTTAGGCCACATAAATATTGTATTAAATTTATAGAAAAAGTTTGTGATTGGTATTTTTTCACGATTGGATGTCACGTGATGAGGCAAGACGGCCTCTAGCAATCCCATTGATAACACAATCGGTGATCCGATCAACTCCCACGTCTTAGCGAGAGAGAGGCGCCTTAAAGATTGGCAACGAAGAGGAAAGCTCTGCACAACGGGTTGCATAACATTGAAGTTGCAGGCGAAATATTAAAAAAAAAAAAAATAGTTTATTTCTAGTGGCCAATGGGGGAATTCAATGAGAAATGAAACTATTGTTTTTTTTTTTTCTTTTAAGATTTTAATGCTATACATATTTCTTTGATTTATTTTCGCTCTTATATTTTTTGACCTTTATGTATTTTTTATTACAATTAATGTTAATATGTTAATTTTAAATTTATTTATATGTTCAATTAATAGTAATATAATTCTCGTATAATAATTTTTTTAAAAAATCTGGTGTGACTGGCGCACAGCACACAACTTTCTCTTACCTTCGGTAATCGAAAGTTGTGTACTGTGCTTGTCACACCAGATTTTTTGTGTCGACATGTATTTAAGTTCCCGGCAGTAGGGAATATTTGAATTCAGATGTAAATTTATAAGTATGGGAAAATATTTATATTTTGTAACCATGACAACCATTTCTCCTATCTTTCCTATGAAGCACAAGAGTAAAGTGTGCTTCAAACAATTTTGAGGGCAAAACGAGAATATACATTTGAAAGAGCATCTAAAAAATAATTGATTTTTGAATTTTAATCAAAATCGTTAGAGCGAATTTTGAGAAAATCGAAAAAAACTGAAAAAGTACATCAGTAAAGTACTAGTACTCTTTGGCCGATTTTGATTAAAAGCTTATTTTTCCGGTCCCGGGGGATGTTTAACTTAAATATAAAATTTCAACCTCATAGCTCAATTCCTTCATGCTTAAAAGTGAACACAGACACACCCACCCACCCACCCACCCACCCACCCACAGACAGACCATGTCGCGAAAACCACTTTTTTGGATTCAGGGGACCTCAAAACGTGAAGATCCATCAAAATCTCGACATCGAATTTTTGACATGAATCCAATACTTTCTCTCTATATATATATTACATATATACATAGGTAAGAGAAAGTAATATATTGGAAAACAAGTTAAAAATTAAAAGCCATTAATTAAAAGAAACTTTTTTTTTATTTATTTATTAATAATAAAAAAATTCTAAAAAATAAAATTTAAATTAAAAAAAAAAAAAATAGTTGTACAAGGCATGATTCGAACTCGAGATCTCTTGTTTACAAAGAATGAACCTTACCGATTTAGCCACCGCGGCTTTTGTTAATGTTATTGCTAGCAACGGCATAAGGCATGCTGGCAAAATCTTTAACATTTTTTTTAAGACGAACGGTTGAGTAGTGCGCCTTCTCGCTTTAACAGAATTTCTTTTTCATTAAGTACTACACATATAAAAATTTTTCGTTCAAATCGGTGTTATGAAGGAGGTTATGCACTCCCTTGTAAGTCCATTTTCTTTTTCGAGAAAATGAAATGGTACCGACCAATTTTCAATTGTACAAAACATGGAAATTTTTTAATAGAATTTACCACTAGCTAGTTATACATAGAAAATTTACATCAATTCAAGCATAAATTATATATCTTATTTTTTTTTTAATGGACTTACACCACTTTCAAAATAAACGGTCCATATTACATGTATTCACCTAAGCAATTGAGGATGGGAATGAGGCGTTCCCGAAACGTCGACGAAATAAAAAAAAAAAAAAAAAAGATATTTTCTTCTTTATTGGCTGCCTTCATTCTGAATTATTAGGTACGGTAGCTAGTTACGCCCTGGGGTGTGTGGGGCAACCAATGCCTAATTACGCCCTCTGTTTATAATAATAATAATAATAAAACAAGGTGCTAAGATTTTTATTTTTATTATAATTTATAACAGCAGAATGTTTTTTTTTTTATATATAAATTGACATTTTTTAAATTTCTGTTTTATATAAATGTTTTTACATATATATATATATATAGATTTTATTTTACACTATACATTGGACTATGATAAAACACATTTGAATAATAATAATAATAATAATAATTAAAAAATGCACCGTTTTCGGAAAGACGCAGTTTTGTTAATAGAAAAAAATTCTAAAATTCCAAAATGGAAGTATAAGATGAGAGAGAATGAGAGAGAGAAAGAGATAGAGAGAGAGATATTTAGTTAAGTAGATTTGCAAATATATATATATTTATATAATCTTAAATCGATATAATGATATATAAATAGAGATATATCATAATAAAATTGGCACGCATTGCTCCTGGAAGGGGTGGGGGGGGGGGGGGTAAAAAATAAAAGAAGGCTATTGGTGTTTATTTAGTAGCAAGGAAAAGGGAAGAGGTCGTTATCGTATACCTAGGAAGCTTATCTGGAGCAAAAAACATCCGCCTGCCTGTCTGCTAAGCAGCCTGCTAAAATACTTTACTTTATTTATTTATTTATTTTTCTTTAAATAAGAATCAACAATAAGAAAGTATTATCAAAAAATATTTAAATATAATTATTCTAAGTGACTTGTCAAACAAGTAACGTTGAGTTTGTTTGTTTTTTTGTTTTTTTACACATAATTATAGGAATAATAACTAAATATCACATTTTGGATAAATGGATGGGTCGTTTGTTGTTGTTTTTTTTGTTTTTGTTGTTTTTTTTCCATTTTTTTTTTTATTATTATACATATATATATATATATTATAGATTAGTATTTTATTTATGCAAATTCCATAATTTTATTAATTAAAATTCACAGGATATTTATTGTAAACATTCACCAGACACCCGTAAAATTAGATTTTCCGCTTTTTATTAACAAAAAAAAAAAATTAAAATAAGGGAGAAATTGTAAAAGATATAAAAAATATTTCTTTTTATATATATATAATAAATAAACTTTTTTTTTTTTTTTTTTTTTTTTTTTGGGGAAGATTTATATTTTATTAAATGTATTTTGGTGTTTAACACAAACAAAAGAGGGTGGTAGTAAATAATATTTACACTCTAATAACACTGGATTTTGTTCCGGGGATTTTCAGACCATATGGATGCCATCTATGAGTAGTGAGGAGATTCAAGGCAGCCAAAAGCAATAAAGAAAAATTATATTTATTTATCTTTCGTTTTATTAATTTACACCCTTGTTAACATGGGCGGTAGCCAGGGGGAGGCAGGGGGCCATTTGCCCCCCTGGCTTGTCATAAAAATTAAAAAAAAATTATATATATTTTCCCCATTTGGAATTTTTTTTTAACCACTATATTAATTTAATTTTTTTTTTTATCTAAATGAATAATTAATAATCTATGTATATATTAATTGCAAACCCCCTCCTCTCGCCCTAACGAGGGGGTTGCCCCCCTAACAAAATGTCTGACTACGCCCATGCTTGTCAACGTTTCGACCTTCATCATGACAATGTGCTGTATGACTCAAGCAAATCCTGGTTTGTGCAAACACTCCGTCGGATGTCATGACTTCTAGTTCAATAGCCTCTCTGAGCTCGCGGAAAACAGCACACATTGTCGGGATGAAGGCTGGAATATCGGCCGAAACGTCGACAAGTGGTGTAAAATAATAAAGCGAAAGATAAATATATTTTTTCTTTATTGCTTTTGGCTGCCTTGAATCTTCTCACTACTCATTATACCCGATATATTCAGCCACTTCCCTCTTGAAATTAAAATACCAAGGGCTAAAGGCCGGAACAACAAAAAAAAAAAAAAAAAAAAAAAAAAAAAAAAAAAAAAAAAAAAAAAAATACGATGTATAACAGATTGGTAGGTTCAAATAAATATTTCGCATGAAATCCCCGATAAATTTCAGAGAGATGATACAAGTAGGTGCGTGTCTATCCTAAAGTAGGGTTATTAAAAAATATACAATTAAAAAAAAATGGGTTGATTAATGTTCACACGATTTTTTTTTAGGAGCTAAGTACATTAATTATAATCATTATCTCTGATATCTATGATTAAAATATATCTCTCTCTAAACAGGGGAAAATGTTAATAACACAGATTATATGTGATAGAGAGAGATAAAAAACTCAGACTCCGTGCATTTGAAGTATAATTTTTTTTATCATACTTTAGAAGAAAAAAAGTGAAGTTATTTTTTTTGATATTTTTATGACGTAAACCACTTTGTGTTTATTTTTTTTTCCACAATGATTTAAGATAATTTTTGAAATAAATGGTTTCTTCTGACAGAACAAAAAGGGATATTAAAGATTTTTGTTTGGCATTATAAAGGTAAAATATTTAATTCATTCATTTGGAAATTATTGTTTCATTTAGAAATACCATGAAGTGCACTTAAAGTTACTAGAGGCTATGCAACCCAAACACCATGCATGTGTAGTTGTCAGGGCTGGAACTAGGAGATTTTTTAGGGGGGCAAAGTTTAATTTGCCGCCCCTTCCTTAAAATTTTCCCTGATCTCAAAAATTTTCCTGCGAAAATTTTTTTTTTTTTTTTTGCGGAACCAAATTTTCCCGTCCGAAAAAATATTTTACCTTTTTTTAGAGACGCTAAATTTTTGCCACCCGCGTAACCAAAAATTTTTATCTTTCTTTAATTGCCGCCCCCTCCCCCCTGAATGAACAACAAAATTAGGCAAATATTTGCGTGTATTTAGTCTTAATATAGTTGAAACTCGATTTTCCGGACTAATTTGGACCAGGGCCGTTCGGATATTAATAAACTGGAGCTTTCATAAAATTCTATTATTTCTATTTTTACTTTCTCTTATCTATAAATGTAATATTTAGAGTGAGAAAGTACAGTATTGCATTCATGACAAAATTCAATTTTGATGAAAATACACGTTTTAAGGTCTCCTGAGTCCAAAAAAGTGAGTCCCGCAATGGTCTCTGTGTCTGTTTCCCTATTTTTCTATTAAACTATTAATATATTATAATGAAGTCTATTTAAATAATTATATATTGTATAGTATAGATTTAAAATTTTCTGAGAGCTAATTTTGCGAAAAAGCCCTAGCCCATAATAAATGTGTTTGTTTGCCTGTCTGTGAACAAAATATCTCAAGAACGAAAAGGGCAAGAAGGTTGAAATTTTATTTTCAAATTAGATCACATAGGTTTTTAACAAAATCTGCCAAAATTTATTAGTATTTTACTGATGTACATTTACAGTTTTTTTTTTCCATTTTCTCAAAATTCACTCCAAAGATTTTGAATAAAATTCATAAATCAATTATTTTTTTGATGCTCTTTATTCCCAATTATAGTCATATAAGTTATCGATCTAACCAGCAGCACTTTTTGATATTTTAAGATTATCTTCCTGAAACCTTTGTAGATTCTCTTTTAACAAATAAAATGCCCTCGAGCTTGGTGTAGTTGGTGGCGCGCCTGCCTTGTATACCAAGGGTCGAGGGTTCGAATCCCAGGCAGTCGGATAATTTTATTTAAGCCATTTGGATACCAAATGGCTTAAATAAGAATGCCTGGACCCCCAATATATATATTCATAATAATGCTTATCGTATCATCAAACTAGTCTTATATGGCCTAATTTGCCGAAAATATTGTGTGTATGTGAGTGTGAATGGAAAAAAGTGTCAGTGTTAAAAAATAAAAAAATTTCATTTCGAAATTTCTTGCTCGAACAGAACATGACAGTCGGACACAGGGCCGGAACTAGGAGATTTTTTAGGGGGGGGGGGCAAAATTTAATTTGCCGCTCCCTCCTTAAAATTTTCTATACAAAATTTACATCATTTTACCTTTTTTTTTTTAGTAAATCTTTCTTTAATTGCCGCCCCCTGATATCTGCCGCCCGGGGCACATGCACCCACTGCCCCCCCCTAGATACGGCCCTGGTCGGAACATAAGGCTACAAAATACATATTTTTTTTATATGCTTTTGTTTTTCTTAATTAAAATAATTTCCAATTTTCTTTGAAAAAGTTGACTCATCGGTACTTAAATTTTAAAAAGTAAAAATCAAATATTTAAAAGATGATTATTCAAATAAATTAATCGATTCTTTTTTTTTATTTATCTATTTTATAAACCAATATTTGAGTTTATTCATTTTCCCTCGCTTATCTCTTTATTTTGTTTTCAAATGAAATTTTCACTCATCTCATTCATATATTAAAAAAATAATCATAATATCTTAGAGATATTTAAAAAAAAAATGAAATTTTGGTTTATATAATCTTTTTAATCATTTCTTAATGCATATTTTTCATTAGTCTCTAATAATTTTTTTTATTTTATTCTTTTGATTATTTGTATGCATATTTAAGTGTTGAAATTAATTACCAGGCTGAACCTAAAATATATTAGTATAAATAATATACTTGGACTTGTTTCGAAGAGGAAGAAAAATTTCTGAATAAATAAAATTTTTATAAAATACTAGTAAATAATTTTCACAAAATCCTTTCGTTTCCTGAAGCCTCTCGAGGCTCCTAGGAAGACGAGAATGTTTATGTCCTTATGCTGGATTATACCTGCGGAAGGCCACAGAATGAGGACCTAAACGTTGTAATTTTTACAAATAAACCACGGTTAAATCGAAAGAAAAATTTTATTAAGGAATATCAAAGTAAATAAATTGAACAAATAGCTATTATCTATTTTATAATAATTAATTATCATATTGAAACAATATAAATAATTGAAACTAATTTTATTATCTACTTTATCATTAATTTAATCTTTACATAAGAGGGTAATAATTAGACTAGTTGAGAAACTTTTTGAATGAATCACCTGTGAATTCACGAGGGTCAATTTCGATTTTATCTAAATATCCTTCTTCAAAAAATAGAGAGCAATGGTAGATTTAAGGGTATGTAGGAGCGGCGTCTAAACGTACTTTATAAAAAACTAGACTATTATAAGAAATTTTTCGAAGCGGTTTTCTTTAAATGAATTATATTCATAAGGGATTATTGGGACAGAAAGTTATAATTTTTTTAATTTTTAACACAGCAAACAATAATCCCAATAATCTTAAATTTTTTCTAAATTTAAAAATGAATGGTAATTTTTGTTATTTTTAATCACTTATTACCCATTAATTAAGTTAATTTTAAAATAAGATTAGTAAATATATTTAAAAAATTATGTGTCAAATAGTTCAGCACTCCTGCAAAAGATGCCAGGCTAGTCTAACAGCCGGTAGGTACCCTATTAGCCTATATCTGCCCTATATTTATATAAAGATATATAATAACCTTTATATAAATATAGGGCAGATATAGGCTAATAGGGTAATTCATTCTTAAAAGATCAATGAAAATCAATCAAATGCATTAAATTATTAGCTCTGACATCTCTTGGCAAATTTTCTTAATAAGTGTTTTTTTGGCTTACTTTTTAAGACACACAACGCCCTCTTATCGGGAAAAACATTCGTACCTACTGAACCTCCTTAAAGAGGTAGAAGATGAAACCTAAGTTTAAAAAGAAAAAGTTTTTGTTAAACTAACTTAACCAATCGATTCTTTTTAGAGCTCAAATTTTAAACTCTCAGGCACTAACGTTCTCAGGGGGGGGGGTCCCCCTTTTAGACAGAAAAATGTATTCATATATTATGATTTTAATAATACAAAAGTTATTTTTTAATTCTAATTTGAATTCGGTATTAAAATAAAATAAATGATCATTCCCGCAATCCTTGAATCTGCCACTACCTCTTCACCTTTCCTATATAAAAAATGTCTGTGCCTCCAGGAGATGGTTAACTTTATCCACTCCTGGGGTAAAACAAAAAAAAATTTTATGTTTTATAACTACTTTCACTCATTACTCCACAGGAAACTAATATAATTTCTTTAATTACTAATTTAATTCCTCCAGTTTCTCAGTTCTTCCCTGAAGAACTAGTGAACTTAAAAAAATTAATCGAAAAATACATTAACAAGCTGGATTTGTGTTGCTTACCCTTCCAGGGAAGGAGAAGGACCAAAGAAATTTATACAGACCATACACTATATAACATAAAAATATTTGTAAATTTTTCTCTTTATTTGATTGATAAATTAAAATATCAAAAATAAAATATAATTCCCTTTAATTTCACTTTTAACTAAAGTGTGTCATGAAAGGCGAATCGAGAGAACTGAAATTTTTATATTTGATTGATTTTTTTTTTTTTTTTAAACGTTTCAATTGCACAACCCACAGACAACTTTCTTGAGTCGTTAAAATTTTAAATGCATTTTGCCTTTATTATCTATAACTTATTTTAAATCCATGAAAGTTATTCTTGATATACAGCGTATATATTTTTCTTTGCAAATAAATAAAAACATAAAATTTATTCGTAAAAATGGTGAGGTAGTGGCTGTATAATTGATAAGTATGAATGATTAAACAAAATCTTTAGTTAATCTTTATCTAATTTGATTTCTGACTATTATCCTACTCGGTTATACTTAGGGTTTGGACACCGGTGGAAACCGAAACCGGTATACCGGTTTTTTGGCTAATTTTCAAAAACCGAGAAACCGAGTTTTTCCCGAAAAACCGAATTCGGTTTTTTTTTTTTAAATTTATTCTTCATTAATACTTGTATTCAAATTTATAAATTAGCCCGTGATCCATGGCTCAGAGAGAGGATATTACAATAGCTTCTAGTAGCTTGGGGTTTCGGGTTCGCTTCCCGTTCCAAGCGAGAAAAATTTATTTCATTTGAATTGGCTATCAATCATTTGAAATAAATAGAGATGGGGTTTAAATGGCCTTAGATGCCGAAAAAGACCTTGGACAAATAAAAAAAAAAAAAATTATAGATTATTTATATTTTTTCTCCTTTTTTCTAGTACTTAAATAATCTATAGATCTTTATAATAATAGCGGAGTGTCGGTCTATCCGTCCGTCTGTCTCGCTCTGTTTGGCCAACTTTCCGTTGGAATTTTGAAAAAGAAATTTTGCAGTCTTATAGAGGGCGTTATGGAGAGTGCAGGAAAAATACTCGGGTCCCGAAATTCCTACAATTTTTTGAGTTATTAATTCATAAAGTTACGATTTCTCCCATAGGAAATGTATAGAGAAATTTATGTATTTTTTGTATTCTATGAATGTAAACAAATCCTCAAGCAGGCACTGGATCAGAATAGTAGTAATAATAATTTTTTTTGGGTTCGGATCCCAGGCAGTCCGATGATTTTATTTAAGCCATTTGGAGTGGCAGGCAGGGGCGCGGTTATTAAAAAATAATTCTATAAAATTTTGTTTTGAGTATTTTTTTATTTTTTTTTTCCTTGATTTACATTTGAAAAAAAAACCGGTTTAAAACCGGTTTACCGGTTTTCCGCTTTGTGAAAAACCGAAAAACCGGTTTTCAAAATTTTCCGGTTTTTTCCAAACCCTATTCAGGAGCGATGTCTAACAACTTACTTTAAAAAAACTAGACTATTATAAGGAATTTTTCAATTTCGGTTTTTTTTTAAATGAATTAAATTCATAAGAGATTATTGGGACATCGAGCTATAATTTGTTTAATGACTTATTAAAAAATTATCGTAATTAATTTTTTTGTTATCAAGCAAATACAAAAAAACAATCTGCCCCAATAATATTTATTTTTTTTTTAATTTAATGAATTTATTGTTATTATTAATCACATATTAATTAAGAAAATTTTAAAATAAGCTTAGATGATTTATTTAAAAACCAACTGTCAAATTAGTTCAGCATTCTTGCAATAGATGGCAGGCTAGTCTAACAGCCGATCCCCTAATAGCCTATATTTATATTTTTTTATGCTTTTATAAAAGATACATAATATATAATAACATTTATAAAGTATTTAAAGTTAAAGTTAAAAGATTAATGAAAATCAACCAGATGCATTAAATATTATTATCTACCATTCTGACATCTCTTGGCAAATTTTTGAATTACTTGATTTTTTGTGCGTACTTTTTATGACACACAACGCCATCTTATCGGGAAAAACATGCGTAACACCTTCGCTCTCGTTCCGCCTTAAATAGTTTGTTTAATAATAGAAAGAAAAAAAATTATTTTAATTTTCACTTTGAAGATAAAACCAAAGGAAATTGTAATGAAATTTATAAGGAATATTTATTAAACAATAGATGAGGGATAAAGAACCCTTCTTCCTTTAGGAACGACTATGAATACGGGAATAAGTCTTGATCAGGGGCGTAGCGAAGAGATTTTTCAGGGGGGAGAAGGCCAAAAATGCCAACTAAATTTAATCAATTTGCCAACTGTACAATTCACATTCTTTTTCATCCTATATATATTAATTTACTAGAGGCTAAACCCGACGCCCCTTAGTCGCTATATGACATGTTCGATGTTTTATGTCCCCTCCCCCTTAACTTTGCTATTTTAATATTAAAAAACTAAAGGATTAAACAAAATTTTTGATAGAAATATAATTAAGGCAAGATTTTTTTCAATTGAGAAATTCCCCATATAATTACACTCAATGAAAAATTTTGTCGAGTAGTACAGGACTCTTACCGACTAAAATCCTCTTCTATTGTCTAATGTGTAATTTACCGGGGTGTTTTGAGCAATTCCTGGGTTTTTATATAGGATACCCTAATTCCAAAAATACCATAAGTTTTTCTCAATCAAATTTAGAGAAAATTAAATATTAATAGAAAATGAGCTCTAGAGAGACTCTTATTTGGAATTTTCTGGCTTTACCCATTAAAAAGAAATACATTAGAACCTCGCTTAGGGTGCCCTTTCATAACAAGTAATTTGCATAACGAGCAAAAAAAATTGTAAAAATATGACTTGCTTAACGAGTGACGTTTCGCATAACGAGTGGAGAGGAGAGAGAAAGTCCCGGATTGTGCGTACGTTACATCAGTCTGTGTCATGAGAGGACAGCTCTAAGGGGAGAATGTTATTGTTTCGCATAACGAGTGTTTCGCTTTACGAGTATGATTCTGGAACGAAATATGCTCGTTAAGCGAAGTTCCACTGTACATAGAAATATAAAGTTTCAGCCCAATTGGAGGCGATTTAGTGGTGCAAAACAGGGCTAAAATTTTAGAAAAATCGAATTTTTTCAGTTTTTTAAACTTTGGACACCCCTAATAGGTAGAATCTTTTACCATCACTGAATGCAAAAAAAAAACATATATTTACGATATTCTGTAGTTCTTTCACTTTCTAAAAATCATTCTAAAGAAATTATGAACAAAATAGTTATCAAAGTCAATTTTGTTAAAAAGCAAATATAAGAAAATTTTATGATAAAGATGGTGTTTTGAGCCAAGAATTCTATCAAAAACATTGTTTAATTGGAATTCCTTTTTTTTACAATTATAGTAAATAAAGAAAATTATTCTATGAACGTTCAGACGTTTCGGGTTTTTCATTTTGGCTGCCTGCATTTTCCATATCCTATTCACATATATTTCCAGCCATTAAATATTATTATGAAAATTATTCTATTTCCAATTACAAATGAACGACTGAGCTTTCTTTTATTTGTTCAAATATTTTATTTTTCCCTTTTAAAATAATCCTAATGATTTTCTTTATGTGTTTGTATTACATTGTATAATAAATTTATATTCAGTAAAAAGAAAATAAATTTATTTATTTGAAAATTAAAAAAAATATTTTTTTTTAATAGATGAAAATATAAAAAAAGAAAATTTAATTTTTTTTTTTTAATTAAAATATAAATTAATTTCTGTTAAATATACTTTATTTTGCCAACTGGTCCTTGATTTTGCCAACATTTGCCAACTCGATCTGACCTGGGGGGGAGACTCCCCCCATCCCCCCCCCCCTTGGCTACGCCCCTGGTCTTGATCACAGGGGACGTCAATGAATTTCAAATTAATGGGGATCCAACGTTTCAGAGGTATACCAGTATTTTGATATCCCTGATGAAAGTAAAGAAATAAATAAACGTTACCTGTTGATAAGCGCTCGTTTGGCCAATGGATGCAGCACAAAATGCCAAAGCAAAAAAGACACGATAAACATCAGCTGGGAACATTTCACCTTTTTCAATAAAATAAGAGCCCAAACGAAATGCCCCTGAATACATAAAATAGATGATAGATTGGCTGATTGCAAAAACAACGCCATAAACAAACGCCTGTCGAATGCCTTCTCTATAAGGTATCTAAAAAAAAAAAAAAAAAAAAAAACGGTCAACTCATGATGCTTCCTAAATTCGTCGGCCGCGGCCCCCTAGGGGGCCATGGGTTACCCGCAGGGGAGTCGCGAATGAAACAAATAAATTATTATTGTTAAATAAGTTTAAATACTTGAATTATAATTATAAAATTTCACTAATATATTGAAATGATAATATATTTCCAACTGCTTATAACATAGAGTTTATGTTATGTGGGTGCATACACTCATTAATCAAAACATAATAACATAATAACTCTTTCATTTCATAATAACCCTGTTTATTTTTTTTTCACGCTTTTACTCTTAACATTAGTAAATGTATGCATAAACGAAATTCAAAATTATATTTTTTTTAACAAATAAGAATTAAAAAAAAAAATAGGGAGGGGGGGCCGTGACTTCAAAAAGTTCACTGATTTAGAGCCTTAAGGGGCTTCAGGAGGCCACATTGAATCTTTGGTCTCAAAATACTGAGACATTTTAAAGTATTTTTTGATGCAATTTTGTTTTAAATGAATTAAATTCGTCAGCATTTTCCTTAATAGAAAGCTTTTTTTTAAATTATGATTAAATAAAAAATAATGAAAATTATTTTATTTATAGAAAATGCAAAAAATTTCTTTTAATTAAATTTTTTTTTTAAATAAAAATCATTAATACCCATCCTATAATAATTAAAAAAGTCATGGGCGTAGCCAGGGGGAGGCAGGGGGGCTATTGCCTCTCCCCCTGGCTTGTCCTAAAAATTAAAAAAAAAAACAAATATATATTTTTCCCATTGGGAATTTTTTTAACCACTACATTAATTTAATTTTTTTTTAATTTAAATAAATAATTAATAATCTATGAATATATTAATTGCAAACCCCCCCTCTCGGCCTAACGAGGGGTTGGCCCCCTCCTAACAAGATGTCTGGCTACGCCCATGAAAAAAGTAAAAAATAAATTTAGATATTTATTTAAAAATTAACAGGCAAAATAATTGAGCACTTTTGCAAAAGATGGCAGGCTAGTCTATGGGCCGGTATTATCAGATCACTTATATTTATATATTTTTATCCTTTTATAAATGATTTATAATATTTATAAACTATAGATTATTAGAAAATCAACCAAATGCATGAGATTAAATATAGCTCTGAATATAGCTACCATTCTGACATATCTTGGCAAATTTTCGTAATACTTATTTTTTTGGCTCACTTTTTAACGCCATCTTATCAGCAAAAACAAGCAAACAGCTTTGCCTCCTGAGGCCCCTTAAGGTGCGCGTCTCGGAAAACCGTTAAAGCACGATTGACTCGAGGCGGCAAGAGATGGCGTTAGTGTTCCCCCATTGGAATACACGGAACTTGTTCCATTTCATTCTAGACTTTCCAGCTAATTAATTAAGGGTAAAAAATTAATTATTTTTTAGCACAATGATTACTAATTTAATTATCTACAACTTATAGAGCTCCTTTTTTTAAATATCTTTTATTTAATGCGATTAATCTAAAAAAAAAATTTTTTTCGAAAATCAAAAAAAGGGCTTCTATAAGTTGTAGATATTTTAAATAGCTTTAATTTTAAAAAAATTTGAGGTCGATAGCTTCAAAATTGTGGCCGCTGGAAAGTCCCGAAATTAGCACCCCGAGACGCGCACCTTAATGAGCCCAGAAAAAATAAAGAATTTTATATTTTTTATACCTCTAAATTTTTATTATAAATATTGGAGAAAATTCGCTGAGCGCCAAGTGATTGGACAGTACGGATATTAACAACACATTCACTAGCAACTCTTCCTGCTTCGTCAGTGAATGCCTGATCGCGTTGCTGATTTCGTTTCAATGTTCTCGTTTGATGATAATAAGCGCCGGAAATCAATGGGACAGCCAATATCAAAAATAAAGCCAACTTCCAACCATAAATGAAAGCAATGAACATAGCAGCGATCAATGTTACCACTGAAAAAAATTTAAAAAAATAAATACAAAATTCAATGGTTGTAAAATGTTTTTTGTTTTTTTTACCTGCGCCTAAAACTTGACCGAGACGTAATCCAGCAGCTCCTTTGATTAAAGGCGCCTCCCTTGCAAGTCGGACGACCAATTTGCCAACACCTGATGACGGCAAATCGAACCATCCAACCGGTTGTTGTAAAATATTTTGAAAAGCGCATAAACGAATCCGTTTAATTAAACATTCAGCTGCTGAGGCCATAAAAAAAATTTGAAATCCATAAGCAACCATTGAGCCACATGCAAGGGCGACAAACATTTCAGTCCAAAAATGGCTGCTGTCTCAAGTGCTTCACCTTGGAGAGTAAATGTCTAGAAAATAAAAAGAATTTATTCAATGATCTTGGCTAAAAGAAGAATCGGATATTAATCTAAAATTTCATTCCAATGCCGGTGCAGAATGTTAATATTTATCAAAAAAACTAACAATCAGGTCTATTCTCTAAAAACAGGCGTTAAAATTTAAAATAAACAAATGGGTGTTAAAAAGTAATGTAAAAACAATCAGCGTTAAAAAAAATGCTATTCTCTAAACAAAGCGACGTTAACATGTTGCTTTTATTTCAAAGCCATCAAAATCATAACCTTACTTTTTAGGTTAAGGGGGTTCAGGAGTGACGACTAAACGAAACTACTTTAAAAAAAAAACTAGACTATTATAAGGAATTTTTCAATGCTGTTTTTTTTAAATGAATTAAATTCATAAGAGATTATTGGGACATCGAGCTATAATTTGTTTAATGACTTATTAAAAAATTATCGTAATTAATTTTTTTGTTATCAAGCAAATACAAAAAAACAATCTGTCCCAATAATCTTTAATTTTTTTTAATTTAAAAATGAATTTATTGTTATTATTAATCACATATTAATTAAGAAATTTTTAAAATAAGCTTAGATGATTTATTTAAAATTCAACTGTCAAATTAGTTCAGCATTCTTGCAATAGATGGCAGGCTAGTCTAACAGCTGATCCCCTTTTGGCCTATATTTATATATTTTTATGCTTTTATAAAAGATACATAATATATAATAACATTTATAAAGTATTTATTGTTAAAAGATCAATGAAAATCAACCAAATGCATTAAATATTATTAGCTACCATTCTGACATCTCTTGGCAAATTTTTGAATTACTTGATTTTTGGGCATACTTTTTATGACACACAACGCCATCTTATCGGGAAACGGCGTAACCGCTTCGCTCCCGTAGCCCCTTAAGGACGCCATTTTTAATTTTAATTACGACTTTAAACTATTAAAGGCACCCCTAAACATGACATCAATTTTTAACACTATTTACTAAATGTTAACGCTTTGGCTTTAAAGTTTTTGTTTACAGAATAGCTATTTGAGACAAGGAAGTTCTTAAAATGAATTAATGTTGTTTACAGATGTTAAAAGTTAACGTTTTTGCTTAGAGAATAGACCTGAATATGCGTGTGGAAGTGTCTATACGTAATTATCGATGAGACCAGTGTCAGGAGATGAGTGGGTTGTCTCTTCGACAATCCATTTTATAACGTTTCGGTCTAACTTTATTGCTTATTTTATTTCGGGTTTATATGCATATAACCAGGATTCGTCCCCTGTGTAGATGTTATACACAGCCTTTGATACACCGTTGTAAGTGGATTGTTTATGTTATGTTGATTTGTCCTTGAAGTTTTAAGGAGGACGAACAAACGTACCGTTTGAAATGCCAGATATAAGGAAAAGGAGGGGACGAGGAAATTTCTACTAAATTGACTTAACTGAAGAAACTGAGATTCAGCGAAACGTGGATATTTGGAAAGAAGTTTCGAACCTCCAACGAGACGCTTCACCCCTGAACCACCCCTGTTCCAACATCGAATGAGGTCCGGCCGTCCAATAAAGAAACCAAAAAGAAAGATTCCAATGAATCTAATTTTTAAAAGAAAACGCGAACAAATCTTTTTTAAGATGTAAACTGGATTGTATATGTTATGGTGGTTGAGTTAGTGGCTGTAGATATTGCAATATGGGTAGCGATAATACTTCGAAACTCTCTGAGCCATTGCCCTCAAAGTAGAAAATTTTTTGGCCAAATGACACATGTTCATATTGAATATGAACATGAAAAATTCCTGAACGACTGAAGATGACAAAATAAAATTTTCGCCGAAACGTCTCTATTGGAATTGGTGTTTTTCATTGGTCCAAAACCTCTTTGGCTGCATCCTCGCTACCCAACATTGTATATGTTATGTTTTGATTTGTCCTTAGAGACGTATTTTCGAATAAATAAGGCTTTTCCTGGATTCCGGTTTTCTTATTTTACAACCTTGAAAGTATTTTTCAACATGTCCTTGCACTTTCTTTTGAGTATTTTTCAGATTATGTGGGATCATAGGCGTAACTCCCCTAGTGCTGGGGGGGGCTGCCACTCCCCTCCATAGAAGGATCGTGCACCCCCCCCCCCCCAGAAAGCTCCTTGTCCCACAAAAATTGAGAAAATATGGGGCTTTACAGGCCCCCCGGAGGAAAGCTGGTCCCATGGCCGACCCCAGCCAAATTCTCTAGTTACGCCCATGTGTGGGATCCAACGCGAACAAAAAGGCCAAATGTTCATACAATATAATGCCCAATTTCATGATATGTCATAAGACGATCTTGCTTTATCATTTCACTCAAAGCATCCATGTTTTCTGGCACAAGATTCTTCCTGGAGCGAACGTCGATTGAATTCAATATGCCACTTTTTTTACAGTGCTTTATCGCCGTATAAAGAATTAAGTTCATCTATGCACTTTTGACTAGATAATCCACGTTGATAGTTAAGCCTGAAAATGTTCACGAGTTAATTTCATTAGTTACCCGAGACGAGTATTTCAAATGGCAAAACGTTCTGAAAAAGGTTATGTTTACAAATATGAAGCTTTCAATTGGAAACAACAGATGGCGCATAAATAGCAACCCTCATATTTGTAGCCCTAATACCTAATACCTAGGGAGATGAGAGAAGAGGTGGAGTGCTTGAGGATGAAGATGGAGAGACTGGAAAAGAGAGAAAGGAATAGAAATATTGTAATTAATGGTCTCGAAGAAGCCACTGACAGGGAAGACACCGCCTTGATTAGAGGGGTTTTCGATGAAAGTTTGAAATTGGAGGATATAAAACCAATATCCTCTAGAAGATTAGGAATAAAGAAGGATAATAAGATAAGACCAATTCTTGTAACTTTGAATTCAATTGAAGAGAGAAGAAGGATTTTTGCTTCAAGAAGTAACTTAAAGGGAACAAAGATTTTTATAAACGAGGATCTCACCAGGGAAGAGAGGGAGAGGAGATTTCATCTTTTGAAGAAGGTAAGAGAGCTGAGAGCCCGGGGCAGAAGAGCCTATTTGTGGAACGACAAAGTTTATTTGCGGACCCCGCAGGGAAACCTTGAATTTACTGGTGGTCTCGACACGAGGGAGGTGGATGGTGAACGAGGACTGACTGCTACCTTAATTCCAAAAAACTAGAAAACACCTCCATATGGGACTCCGAAATAGAAGTAACTACTAATAAACCAGCAAACCTGAAAATAATATTTTGGAATTGTCATGGCTACAACTGCTTTCTGAACTCCGAGATTGGTGACAATACTCAGACCCTGTACGACTACGACATAATCTGCTTATGCGAAACTTGGCAAATACAACGGCCACATGTTCCTGCACATATATCAAAACATTACATTTATGCGGGAGCAGTAAGAGAAAAATCAAGAGGAAGACCTAGTGGTGGCTTGCTGGCGTTGGTGAGAAAATCCTTTAAAACAACACTTCTGGAAACTACCAATTTATGGTTACTGTTGGACGTTAAACTTGAAGCATTCAACATCAGACTGGGTGCGGTTTACTTCTCGCCTGACAGCGACGTCGACGTGTGCTTGAATCTCCTTCAGGAGGCTGTAAATAAAATAAATAAATACCTAATACCTGATGAAACGTTATAAATTGGGAGTTTGATTAAAGAAACTATTCCTTCCTGACTCTGATCTCATCGATATTCACAGCCACTTGAACACCCGAGAAGATGCTTGACGTAGTTATTTACTTTTTATTTGACTGTCTCGAAGTTCGTTTTTCAATTGTGCATTGATTAAAGTAGTATGGTGACATACCGAAAACATTTCTCCATAAAAAAAGGCGAAAACAGGCATAATAGTTCCAGTACAGCAACAACAGAAAACTCCTAGAGTAAGTATCGGCCATTCTTGAATATTATATTTTAATAATGTCCACATGGGAACAAATTTTTTCGATTCTTCCTCTTCTTCAGGGCCACAACGAATTCCACCAATCGTTTCAATTGTTCCATTTAAATTCTCTTTATTTTTATCATAAGAATTTGAAATTGAATTGTTTAAACTAAAACAAACAAAAAAAAAAAAAACATAATATTATTTAGGATCTGTTGCTTCATTTCTAGTTAACTATCAAACAAGTAGACGCTTAACCTTCGAGTTAAAAAGAAATGAATTTTGGAGTATAGCCATAAGTAATCAATTATTTCGGAGAAACGAGTTCCCTGTGCGCAAACGAATCTCAGAATAAGTTATTTGATATTAGAATCGTCACGAATTTAAAACGGATTCTATTGTATAAAATTCAAATATATGACTAGAGACCGGATTTTAAGCAAAATGCTTATTGCTGAATTTTATAAGCAGCCATTAGATATTTAATTTCTATACGAATTAGGAAAAACTAAGTGCATTGAGATTGCATGTTTTATGCTTTTTTTGCTTTTTTAGAGTTTTTATCCTTTTTTTGCCCTTTGTGCTTATTTGAACTTATTTTACGAATATTTATAATTTTTTTTTTTATTAAAAAAACAATTTTTTCCCATTCACACACGCATACACAAGGGACGTATATAAGGGGGGAGGGGGGCGAGGGAGCCCGGCCCCCCTCCGAAATTTTCCAAATTCATATACATATAAGGGGATATACAGACATTAGGGGATCTCGGCCACCTCGAAATGTTTGATCGGCCCCGCAGTGCGAAAAATATAGCCCTGTAAAAATTTTTTTTTCTGCAGGGTGAAAAACAAAAGGGGAAATGTTTCGCGGGACGGCAAAAATATCGTGTCTCTAAAAAAAGGTAAAATGATTTTCGCAGGGCGGGGAGGAAAAATTTAGTTTATTTAAAAAAAATTCCGTAGAAAAATTTTTGAGTTTAGGCTCCCCCCCCCCCGAAAAAAATTTTCTATATACGCCCATGGCCTACGCATAGTCTTTTTTGGCAACTTAGGCCATTTAAACCTTTAAACAATACTCGTTATTTGTAAATATATCTATTGGGGGTCCAGGCATTCTTATTTAAGTCATTTGGTATCCAAGTGGCTTAAATAAAATCATCGGACTCCATGGGATCCGAATCCTCGACCCTTGGTATACAAGGCAGGCGCTCTACCCACTACACCAAGTCCGAGGGCTAGACAATTTTTAAAAATAATTTAAAACATTATTCAGCAAAATGTAAAGCAAATCCTTCGGCAACTGCGCAAATCGCGCCTTCCCTACTCTGACTCGAGCCCCCTGGAACCCCTGGACTCCTACTGCGGCGGACCCTCGCAGGGGGGTGGGTAGGGGGTAATTACCCCCTCCCTGAGATTTAAAAAAAATACTTTTTTTCGAAAAAATGTATTTTTAATGTAAAATTTTAAAAATTAATACTTAAAAATTTGATTTGTATTTATATTCTGGCAAATAAGTACAGAATGCGCCTTTAAATTACCGCTGTGCGACCAGTCACTCCAGATTACCCCCCCCCCCCCAGAAACACCTCTGGATCCGCCACTGCCTTATACTTTCGCTAATTTAAAGTTGCATTCTGTATTTGTTTACCCAAATATAGGTATATACAAATAAATTTTTTTTAATTTTTAAAATTTTATATTAAAATTAATTACATCCTTTACCCCCCCCCCCCCTTGTATCCGCCATTAGAATGAGTAGAAATTGCTTATGAGATGCTTTTTTTCAATTTTTATGCTTATTATTTTTTTTTTTTATTTTTTTTTTATTTCGCCCGTTTAGCCACGCGCCATTGGGCCAAAGCATCTACAAAATAAAATACATAAAAAATACATACAAAAATAAATACATAAAAATTAACACCAACCACTTTTTTTATGCTTATTTAAAACTTTTTATTCAAGATTTTTATGCTTTTTTAAGCACTTTTTTTCCATTTTTTTATGCTTTTTTATCCGGTCTCTATATATGACATACATAAGGGCTTATATTAGAATAAGAGGTTCAAATATCAAAAAAAAAAAAAAGAATTTTTCATATATAAGTTTCTAATATTATATAGATATCCATCCATAGAATATGAAAATTTAAGATAGGTGACGTCACTGACTTTTCAATTTTTTCCAGGGGCGTATATAGGGCGGGGGCCGAGGGGGCCCGAGCCCCCCCCCTCCCAAACCATCCGGCTCGAAGGACCAATTAAAATGATGACATTGAATTGCTTAAATGTTTGCTAAAATGCTCGAGGAAAAACAAAACGTGAATTCTCTTAACAAACGTGTTTATTTCGTCCAAAAATTATTAACAACAATTAATTATTAATTAATTATTAACAACCCGCGGGACCTAAACTTTTTTCATGTCCCGTCCGCGGAACATTTCACTCTTTTGCGGAACCTGAGTGCTGCGGGGCCGAGCAAGCATTTTCGGGGGAGGGGGGGGGGCGAGACCCATTATTCTCTCTATACCCCTATAGGGCTATATGCATTTAGGAAATGTCAGGGGGGGGCCCGGGCCCCCTCGGCCCCCCCCCCCTTATATACGCCCCTGGAGTGAAGATTAGTATTTGGACATCAATTTCCTAAAGCAGTACGATGAACTATACAAAAACTAGGGTCCGACCGAAACAAGATTTTCAGCCGAAACCGAAACCGAAACCGAAACTTGTATTTCCTATAAAAATTTTTTTCATTTTACCTTTTTTTTTTTTTTTTTGAATTTTTTTCCCTCTCGTGAAAATCATTTTACCTTTTTTTAGGGAGACTAAATTTTTTTCTCCCTCAAGTGCAAATTATTTGACCTTTTTTTTTTTTTTTGCATGCGAGTCTCATCCCATTTTTTCAGACTCTGGTTTCGGCCGGCCGAAAGGTTCGGCCACTTTTTGGCCGAAACCGAAACTACGGCCGAAACCATGATTTTTGGCCGAAACTGGCCGAAACCGTAACCGAAACCGAATATTCGGTCGGTTCCTAACAAAAACACTCGAGAAAATCGACTTTTAAGATTTCCGAGTTCTTTAAGTTCGAATAATTTTGTTTTACATCAACAATAGCCGAGAGCGCATGTGCAACATGTTAAAAAGCAACAAAGAAGTCATTGGTTCGATTCTTATGGGTGACGTTTTTTTTAATTTCAATTGAATCGGTCCTTTCAAAAACAACTTAAGTCAACAAATAAGAATTTTACCTTCCATCTCCTTGTAGATGAACGTTTTGTTCTTCCGTTGCTCCTTCCGCTTGTTGCATTCTCGCCAATTCCGCGTACAATCCATCTTTTTCTAATAACGTTTCATGATTTCCCATTTCAATTACTTGGCCATCTTTTAATACATAAATACGATCAGCGTGTCTAATTGTGGCAAGTCGATGCGCCACTATAATTGTCGTTCGTCCTTCACTTGCTTTAGTTAATGCCTTTTGAACTGACGCCTCACTTTTTGCATCTAACGCTGATGTGGCCTCATCTAAAAGAAGTATTGGCGGACTTCGAAGAAGTGCTCGAGCAATTGCTAGACGTTGTTTTTGTCCGCCAGAGAGTTGGGCTCCTCGTTCACCCACTGGGGTGTCATAACCCATCGGCAATCGCGTAATAAATCTAAAAGTTTTCTATTATTAATTACAGGATTTTTATAAAAATAAATATGTTATTAAATACTAACCCATGAGCGTTGGCCATTTTTGCAGCTTGGATTGCCTTAAAAGATAAAATAAAAAAAAAATAAGTTAGTAAACTTTTTAAGGTTTCTTTCTTTATCCATTCTCTTTATTAGCCTAAATAAGAAGGAGGAAAGCCAAATATCTCTAAAAATAACGGAAATATTTAGGAATTATGAAGATGCTGTGATATAGGCCTACAGTGTTTTGTGTTGCCACAGTCAAGGGCGGATACAAGGGGGGGGGGGCTAATTACCCCCCCCCCCCTCCCCGAGATTTAAAAATTAATATTTAAAAATTCGATTTATATTAAATACAAATCTAATTTAAACAGACGGGAAAAAAAATTTCGGTTCCGCGAAAGAGGGAATGTTCCGCGGGCGACAAAAAAAAATTTTGTGTCCAGAAAACTTTGGTTCAGCGAAAAAAATTTTTTTTTTTTGAGATTACCCCCCCCCCCACCCGCCCCCGAGAAACACCTCTGGATCCGCCCTTAGGCTCAGTGCATGTTTATTGATATACAGTGGCGCAACGTACACCCCGGCGATGCGGGAGGGCCCCCAGGCATTAGTGGGCCCGCGGGCCGGGTCAGTCGGGCTTTCAAAATCATGAAAAAATGATATATATCTTTTTCCCTTTTAAAATATATCATTTTTCCGTTTTCACCTAAGCCCCGAGGGGCCCGGGCCCTCTCAAAGACAAATTTTCATTAATTTTTTTGTTTTAATCTAACGATTTTGATTAAAATACAAAAATCAATTATTTTTTAGATAGGCCTACTCTTTAAAATGTATATTCTCATTTTGCTCTTGAAATTGTTTGAAGAACACTTTACTCTTGTACTTCATAGGAAAGATGGGAGAAATGGTTGCCATGGTTACAAAATATAAATATTTTTTCATACTTATAAATTTTACATCTTTCATTCTGCCCTCGGGCTTGGCGTACTTGGTAGCGCGCCTGCCTTGTGTACCAAGGGTCGAGGGTTCGGATCCCAAGCAGTCCGATGATTTTATTTAAGCCATTTGGATAACAAATGGCTTGAATAAGAATGCCTGGACCCCCAATAGATATATTTACAAATAACGGGTATCGTCAAAAGTCTTAAATCGCCTAAGTTGCTGTAAAGACTGTGTGAATGGGAAAAAAAGTGTGAGTGCTTAAAGAAAAAAAAAACATCTTGAATTCTAATATATCGGCGGAAACTAAATATATGTCACAAAAAAATCTGGTGTGCTGTGCGACCAGTCACACCAGATCTTTCTATTAAATATTAGAGTAATCACAATCAAAAGAGCTTTATGTTTCTTTTTAGATGATAATTACAATGGATCAAGAAAAAAACGTTAAAATACCTTTTTATACATGAATTTGTAGTTTTATACAAAAATCGCGGATAAAACTATATAAAAACTATGTATAAAACTCGGATGCGCATGCGCGAACCCGGTGAGAAAAGAAATTCAAATAAAATTCATTTATCTTTTAACCTGTTTTTTCAGGGAGTTGGTTTTTTACAGTTTTTTACATCGGCCGGATTTTATCCGTGTTAATTTTATCCATGTATAAAACCGTGTATTATTCTCGGCTAGCCAACTCTGTTTATAGATTAAAATCATCTTCATAGAATTCTTTGATATTTTCGTTATTTTTAGAGATATTGGTCTAAATTGCCTTTATAATGAGATTGGATAAAGAAAGAAACCCTAAAAAGTTAATAATTCTAATCTAAGAACTTACATCTTCCCTGGATGCTTCCGAATCTCCATAGAGGATATTTTCTAAGATGGTGGCGCCGAAGAGAACAGGCTCTTGGGATACAAATCCAATATTCCGACGTAGCCAAGCAATATCCAGAATACGTACATCATTATTATCTACGAGCACTTGGCCTCTGGTCACGTCAAAGAAGCGTAAAAGGAGAGCGACAATGGAGCTTTTGCCGGCGCCGCTGGGACCCACCAAGGCGATGGTCTTGCCGGGTTCGGCAACCAAATCGATTCCTTTCAATGCGGGCGTTTCTTTGCGTGATGGATATTCAAAATGAACGTTCACAAAACGAACTTCACCATGGATCTTTCCAGGTCGGATACCAATGTCTGCTGTCTGCAATGCAAAACAAAATGAGCCAGCATTCTATTAATATTTTATTTATTTAAGGGGGTTCAGGAGCGACGTCTAAACGTACTTTAAAAAACTAGACTATTATAAGGAATTTTTCAATTTCGGTTTTTTTTAAATGAATTAAATTCATAAGAGATTATTGGGACATCGAGCTGTAATTTGTTTAATGACTTATTCAGAAATTATCGTAATTAATTTTTTTGTTATCAAGCAAATACAAAAAAACAATCAGTCCCAATAATCTTTAATTTTTTTTTAAATTTAAAAATGAATTTATTGTTATTATTAATCACATATTAATTAAGAAATTTTTAAAATAAGCTTAGATGATTTATTTAAAAATCAACTGCCAAATTAGTTCGGCATTCTTGCAATAGATGGCAGGCTAGTCTAACAGCCGATCGCCTAATATCTGGCCTATATTTTTTATATATTTTTATGCTTTTATAAGAGATACATAATATATAATAACATTTATAAAGTATTTATTGTTAAAAGATCAATGAAAATCAACCAAATGCATTAAATATTATTAGCTACCATTCTGACATCTCTTGGCAAATTTTTGAATTACTTGATTTTTTGGGCATACTTTTTATGACACACTACGCCATCTTATCGGGAAAAACGTGCGTAACACCTTCGCTCCCGTGCCCCCTTAAGTGTTTTCATAAAGATTATAAATAGAGAGCGGAAAAAAAGTCTTTCGACTTGTATCAATTTTGAAACTTTTCCACATTTTCTTAGATATCTCCAATGATCTCACAAAAAGAAACGTTTTTTGAGATTTTCAAAAACGACATTTGCGACTTTTTTAGCGCTTTTTTGCCTCAGGGACTTTTTTTGAAAAAGGCGACTTTTATGACCGACTTTTTGCATTTTCGGCTACTGAGGTCATTTAGTGTTTGCTTTTTTAAAATTTATTTATGGTCCTTTTCGCCATTTAGAATGTGTCTCTAGTTATTTCAATCTAGCCCTGAGCCACAGGGCCGTTTATAAATTTTATATCTTTTTTTTTTAGTCTTTTTGGCATAACGTACATACGGTATATTAGGGGGGATGGAAATGAAATGGTTACTTGGCTAAAGTATAAAATTTGAGTATCGAGAGTTGTTTCTTTATTGTGCTATTTAATTTAATCCCCATTTTTTGATATTTCAGTTGAAATGCATTCCAATGATTGTGAAAATGACGTCAAATTCAAGCTAAAGGGAATCGCCTCCTTTTAATGGCCATTTCGAGAAAAGCAATAAAACGGACATTTAAAAGCAATAAAATCCCTTTCAGGGAAATTTACATAAACATTTTGTTTTGATATTTTAACTGGAATCGATCTTCTTGAAATTTAAGATTTTTTCACAATAAATTAAATTGATTTCAAGTGAAATATCAAAGAATGTGGGTTAATGGGAATTACTCTAAAACAAAAAAACTCTCGATGCTCAAATTGTATACTTAAGCCAAGTACCTAAGTCGCAAGTATTTCAAGAAATTTCAATCTAATCGGCCAAAGAGTACTAGTACTTTACTGATGTCCTTTTTCAGTTTTTTCGATATTCCGTTAGGAGTAAAGGTGGATTCACACGGAGCGTTTTTGCACACAGGCAGGCTACCTTGCATGGTTGCTTGCGAGTTTCCAGGCGAGGCCCGCCGTCACACGAGGCATGCAGCCAGAGAAAATTTTACATTACATATTGCTTCTCATTTTCTCCGCAGTGAAGCGCTTCAAGCAATTTTTTTTTATGTCAAAAATATTAATTTAAGGTTGTTCGGATAGTACATCGTAAGTCATAATAGAATCTAAATTTTTTTTTAAATAAAATTAAAAATTTGAATGCCAAAATTCCTTATTATAATTTAGTCGTGACCTATCATAGTTTATAATTGTATTAAGTTAATAATTTAATTACCAAAAATAATAAATGAATGACTTTCGACTTGAGCAGTTTTTCACGTAATATAGAACTGACAACATTGCATTCATCAGCTATCTATTTTAAATCTTAAAAGCCTCCAATTTTATTTTATTTAATATATTACAATGTTTAATGCAAATCAGTTTAAACACAATGGACGATTTGCGAGAAAAAATATTGTAAAATTGAAAAAAAAAAATGTAACTGACATAGAGATAAGACACTTGTGTTATGAGACGTTGCCAGGCTGGTCTGACTCTCGATGCTTCCTTATTTTTAAATATTGGCGACTGTCATTTTGGAGAATTTTTTGACTTTCTTGTTAAAATATCTTTAAAAGCGGTCGGCAGAAACTTTTGATTTTATTTTTAACATATTCCTCGGAAGTGAATTAATAAAATGTAAGTTTTTTTGTTTTTGTATCAGATGCACAGATGCCTATTTAATTCAATATGTGTGCGTTTCGTCGTTATTCCCCATAGGCTACATGTTAAATTTCAATTTTTTAAAAATTAATTACACGATAACCCTGTGTCAGATCTGCTTCAAAATTTTATTTTATACGTATTTGATAGTGATTAATAACATATTAAAAAATTAGCTTTTAATCAGTTTAAGTGCTTTAATGTCCGAACAACCTTAATATAAAATAAAATAAAAAATTGTGAATGAATTGTGAATTTTTTCTGCCTTTTATAAAATGGCTACCAATCAATTTAAATAAATAGGAACGGAGTCTAAAAGCCCATAGATGCCGAAAAAGACCTTAAATAAATAAATAAAAGAAGACAATTTGAAGATGACGAAAATACTTATAGAAAAAATAACCAAACTTAAAAAAAATACTCGAAAGTCACACCAGTTTTTTAGTTTGTACTAATGAAATTAAATTTTTTCATTTATTTAATTAAATTTTAAATAATTCTGCCTTATTTCGGTTATCGAGAGATATGCTCTCTCTATTTCTTTCACTTTTTCATATTATTAATTATTAATTGTAAAAATTGACAACGACTTTTTTGCCAAAAACAGGCATTTCACTGACTATTTGGCTAAAAAAGAATAGACTTTAAAGGCGACTTTTTTCCGAAAATAAGAGACTTTTTTCCGCTATCTATATAAATTATCTATTATAAATAAGAAATTAAAATTTTTTAATTATTCTTTTTTCTTAATATAGGCCTACTAATTTTATAATTGAATGATATCATATTTCGTTTATTTAATTTATTTTGTTGATGTTAAATAAATTGAGGAGGCGATTAGCCGAGGGGATAAAGCAGTTGAGCTTATATTCCTGAGTTGAACACAACTCGAGTTCAAATCCACATCATGACAATAAATTATCCAACTCTATTTGAGATGCCTCCTCCTGAGGAAGGAAACGGGAACCCACCTCAGTATCATTCCCATGAAAGTTACTCTTCAGAGTAACCACAACGTGTCAGGACTGACACTAATGACTGGGAGAGAAATAAATTTAAAATAAAGTCCTTTGAAATCAAATTAAAATTTTAGAATTTAGAAAATTTATTTTCTAAGAGATGTAGAATGTGTATAGCCAGCCATCTTTGAAATCAATTTTTTTATCAAATCGCTTTTATTTATTTATATATAATTAATATAATATGTGGACTATAATTAAAAACTCCCAAAATAATTATTTTAATTTCATTTGAGAGGTTAAATTTTTCTCTGGGCCTTCGATACGTGAAACACTCAATCAATGTATGTTTTGCTTGACAATCATTGCATTGTAGAGTAAAGAGGTCAATAAAAGGTGGATAAAATGAGGTATAATTACTTTTAAAAGATGTTCAGATTACTTACAGTATCAATAGCTGGTTTCCGATCCAATATTTCAAATATTGAGCCACAAACGGCGATGGCAGAGGCAACAGCTTGCAAAAAAGGCAGCGCGTTGCCAATTGAGAATGCACCAGCCATTACGGCAAAAAAGACACTAAATATTGAACCAGGAGTTGCCATTTCATTTTTTACCAAATAGGAACTATACCAAAATGCAAAACCATAAGAAATGTACGTGGTAAAAAATGAAATGCCAACACAAGCAGAGAGACCTCGATATTTTCTCATGGCTTCAACACGTCCTGCTTCTAAAGCAGCTTCATATCTAAAAACAAAAAAAATTATTTTGAATTATGAGGCAATTTTATTTTTCAAACAGGATGATTTTAATATTTTAACTTAATAGAGAGAGGTTAAGTTAAATATATAGGCCTATATATATTCTACATCCTATAGAAATTTTGTTTTTAGGTTATAATAATTAATTTTTTTATAATTCTAATAATAAGAAATTTAATCACTTAATATTTAATATTTGAAAATATAATTTAAATAAATATATTAATATTATAGATAATTTACAATAAAAATAATTTATTTAAATATATCTCCTAAATTTATTTAATAATATTTTAGTTTATTAATAATTAAAAAAATAAAATAATTATATCTAACAAATAGGTTAGCTATTTATTTACCTTTTGATCATTCTATTAGCCCCTGAGAAAGCCGAAACGGTTTTAATAGCTGCTAGAGCCTCTTCAGCGATGGCTCCAGCCTGCGCATATTTGAGTTGCTCTCGTACTGTAGATGACGCAACAATTCGGGCGATGTAAGCTGAGGTGGCGATCATCAATGGGGCTGTTAAGAGAATTATAAGTGTGAGTCGCCAATTGGCTACCAAACCAACTGCTAGGCCACCCACAAATGTAGCTACGTATTGTGCTATCAAAGCCATTTTGCACCCTAAACCCTCACGCATCCGATCGAGATCATCATTCAAACGGGTCGTTAAATCCTGACCAGCTGATGCCTGAAAAAAAAAATTATCAACAATTAATGTCCTTGAAGGTAGTTATAATAATAGAGAGATGAATAATTATTAGGGTCCGACCGAAACAAGATTTTCAGCCGAAACCGAAACCGAAACCGAATATTCGGCCTCAACCTTAGTTTCGGCCGAAACCGTAACCGAAACCGAAACTTGTATTTTCTATAAAAAAATTTTTTCATTTTATCTTTTTTTTTGAATAATTTTTTTCCCTTCGGTGAAAATCATTTTACCTTTTTTTAGGGAGACTAAATTTTTTCTCCCTCAAATGCAAATTATTTGACCTTTTTTTTTTTTTTTGCATGCGAGTCTCATCCCATTTTTTCAGACTCTGGTTTCGGCCGGCCGAAAGGTTCGGCTACTTTTGGCCGAAACCGAAACTACGGCCGAAACCATGATTTTTGGCCGAAACTGGCCGAAACCGTAACCGAAACCGAATATTCGGTCGGTTCCTAATAATTATACTACCAACTTTATCAATCAAAATAAAATATTCAATTAGAATGGAAAATTAATTTCATAATTTTGTTTTCAATAAAAGAAATGGAAAAGTTAATTAGTGAGTGAATTTAACAACGATGATTTGAGCATTCTTGTATATAGTATGTATACATTCTACATCCTATAGAAATTTTCTAATAATATTTGATTGTTGAAAATAATTTATAATAGCCTTAAATCTTATATTATAAATAAAGTAATTTATTTAATAATATTTTAAAATAAGCTAAAATACGTGATACCTTTTCATGCCAGGAGATATCTTGCCTCAAAAGTTGTCTAAAAAAGGCGCGCCTCAATCGATTCGTTTGCCTTTCAGCTGTCAATTCCCAGCATGTTGTTTGACCAAAACACGCAACAAGAACACCAAAAGCTAAATAGATATATAATAATGTATATTCTGACATTGTTCGGCTAAAATCTAACGCCGATGAATTTCCTTCCTCCTCTAATGTGAAATTCCCAATTGTTGTCGTTGAATTTTGAGCAATAAATTGTCTTTGCACAAATTTATTAGTCATTTGGCCAAAGACGAGAGCCAATATTGGAAAGCATGCGCCATGGAGTGCAGCTAGAAGAGTCCCTAAGCCCATTAGGAAGAGATCCATTCGATTGGCGAAACGAAACTGTAACATAAAACAAAAAAACAAGTTTATCCCTATTTATTTTTTTATGTATCAATCAAATTAATAAATACTGTATAAATAGAGTAAATAAGAAACGTCCAATTTATTCTATCATGGCCAACAGTCACTGAGAATTTAATTATTGCATTTAATATTAAATAATAATCGAAATAAAATGAAAAAACTATAAAAATTGGCTAATTATTGTTAAATAAATAACACATTATTAAAAAATAAATAAATAAAATTAGAAATATAAATTAAGCCAATTAATTAAATCTCTCAAATGAAAAATAATATAATTTGCACCAAGGGAAAAAAAAACTCGAATGTTTTTTGTAGGATATTTTATACCGAAATTTAAGACTTCCCTCAAATAAAGATTCATAGGAATATATAGATAAATATTTATAAAATACACAAAAGAAAATTATATTATTTTATCAAATATAGTAGAAATTTTTGTTTTTAAATAAAGGGTAGCGCTAATAAAGAGCGCCTGCAAAGGCGGAGGCACCACCCATGCTCATCATGGGTAGGCCTATTCTTTCTTCATCCCTCTCCCACATAGGCGTCATCTTTCATTAAACATCCTTGCTAGATGAAGAGCCAAAGGGTAAAAGAATGTGCCCCGAATATCTTGAAGGGATATTACCACTCCTGTATGGGAGGTCATTTCTTTCGGTACGCCTCTTCCCGTGGAAGCTACGAGGGCGACGACGACGCTGAGAGGTCGGGGCTGAACTGGTTCTAGGTCTCTGGTCTTTTAAAAGAATAATCACCTGAGGCTACGAGCAAGGGCGCACACAAGGCAGGGGGGTAAAAGGGGTAATTACCCCTTCCTGACATTTGAGATAAATATTTTTCTTGGAAATTGAATTTCATTTTCCGAGATGCAAGCCCGTTGCCATAGCACTGTGCTATGGCCCAAGGGTACAAAATAAATTTACAATCGCAATTTTCAATTTTTTTTTTTTTAAGGCGGCTTTAATTAATAAATGGATCGTTGCAACCTCCTAGAATTTATAGATATAGTAAATTTAAGGTGCCGTTAACCACCAATGGTGGTCAAAATAGCACGAAATGTCGCCCTCCGGGTCTCTCTGCCTGTAACCGGAAGAAATTCTGTGGGCAATCTAATTCAGTAAATAAATAAATAAGTTGTGACTATTAGGCTACTCCCCGCCAGCTAGATCACAGCAAATTTCTTTGTTGCTTTTTGACCGAACCTGCGAAAATATCAAATTTATTTATTTAAAATTTTAATTTGATTTAAAAAAGAATAGCTAATTTAATTTTTTCCCACACGAAATACTTTCGGGACAACTGCCCGATGTGTGATAGTTACGCCAGTTTTAAATTTGCCTTGACCATTGACTTTTTTTATTTGAGATACTAAATAAACATGTGTGACTCTAGCAAAATTTTTGATCCATGTCTGTGAGCGTGACTCAAATGAGATAAGAAATAATCACGGCGAGGGGGGGGGGGGGGGGCTTTAATAAAAAATTTTATTTTTTATTGTTCTCCATTATTTGTTTTTTTTTTTCTTTTGAAATTATTAAAAAAAAAAAATAATTGATAGATATCATATTTCTTTAATTATTAATTATCTCTTATTGAATAAATGTCAATAATAATAATTAACTAATTTAGTTAGTAAAAACAAAATTAAAAGATTTAATTAAACGATGGATTTGTTTCAAAGAGATGTAGAATATATCTTTATTGAGATTGAACGTTAATTTTTACCGTTGTTTTATCTGTAGCCAGTAGCGTAGCCAGGATTTCTGCTTGGGGGGGGGGGGGCCCAAAAGTTTTATGAACCCCCCCCCGCCCCTTCACCAAGAAACTTAAAGTAGAGAAATTTTTTTAGATAATATAATAATTATAAATAAAAAACAAATAAAAAAAATTTTTTCCTTGAAATTAAAAATAATTTTAATACAAAATTCGTAAATATTAGAGATTTTTTCAATTATTTATAAGTTTTTTGTTAGATTCCCCTTAGAATTTATGAGAGTTAATAAAATATTTATTTAAAAAAAAAAAAAATATCATTAGGGAAAACAATAGGTATTTTTTTGTTTTGGAGAAGGCTTTGGGGGGCCCGGCCCCCTGGGCCCCCCTGAATACGCCACTGTCTGTAGCTATTCAGGTGAGTTTTTAAAGGTTATTTCTAATTTAATTTTTTTTTTTTTACCTATCATGTTAATTAAATAAATAAATAAATAGAGAAACGTACCAAGGCCACGAGTCCATTTCCGCAGGGCGGGGGGATCGCATCTTCCTTCTTCTTCTTTCTATTCACAAAAGAAAAGAGCATTTTAAAGAAAACTTCAACTATCAACCTACACGCAAACGGGCATTTTATAAAATAAACCTATTTCTACTTGATAGTTTGATAAGCTTGCCCAATTATATAATAATAATATTATTATTATTATTCATATCCACGTGCTTTTTTTCATTTTTTTAAAATTTATTACTAAGCTGACCTACTAAATTATCTTTTAATTTTGATATTTCTTAAAATTAAAAGAACTTCTTCGATCATACGCCTACGCATTAAAACAAGCACAAATGTCAAATATCTAATTATATATGATCTACATCCCTTATTTTCTTGTACAAGCAACAATATCGGCAACCTTGGAAAAATAAATTCCAAAACATTAGCAAATTCAAATTAACTATAAAATATACATTCAAAGATATCTTGAATAAAACAAAAAAAAAAAAAATTAAAATAAACTAAAAAAAAAAGGATGTTTACAAAGGTAAGGCGAAAACGAGAAATTCTCTTGGGGTTAATAGAAAGATTGAAATTGTGTTTAATATTTAATTTATAATAAAATCATACATTTTTGATAACAACAAAGTACAAATATTATCTTTAATTGATAAGGTTCATTCACAAATGGGCTCTGGGTCGATTTGATCCAATTTAATATGGAAATGAGTTTATGGACAAAAAAAGTTGAAGAGGGGGTCATAAATGATAATAAATAAGATATTTTTCAGCATTATTTAAAGTATTAAAGAACGAGTCTATTTAAATATGACTCGTTCTTTAAGATCTGTTTCTCTCCCTGGCATTTTCCATTCCATTTCCTTTGAACCACGAATGGACGGGGGTCGGGGGACGGGGGACGGGGGACGGGGGATCGGGGTGGCACAGTACGAGTGACACGCTCATTTGCACAGATTAAAGTTAATAAACATTAAGAATGTTACCATAACCAACTCTTAATAATTTTTATAAGGCCCCTCGATTTTCTTTGCTACAATCTCTCAGACAACTCATTTCGGTCAATTAATATTGAAAATCTGGTGTGGCTGGTCGCACAATTGAAAGTTGTGTTCTGTGTTCTTGCCACTCCAGATTTTTTGAGTCGACAGTTTACGCCGATATTTTAGAATTCAAGATGTAATATTTATAAACATGGGAAAATATTTTGTTATCATCAACCATTTCTCCTATCTTTCCTTTGAAGTACAAGAGTAATAGTGGTCTTCAAACAATTTTGAGAGCAATATGAGAATATACATTTGAAAGAGCATCAAAAAAATAATTGATTTTCTTGAAATTAGATTTTTTATAATCTTTGTTGATTTCTTTGACTTTTTTACTAACATGAAGTGTGTTTCAATATTCTAGTGTAAATAAACAAACATTTTTTAAGAATTTTTCTACTACTGTATATTTTATTTAATATTCAAGTAATTACAACCAAAATAGCTCAATTACAGTTTATTTAGTTGATAAATACAATGGATCACGAAAAAACTTGAAAAAGTAAGTTAAAAAACCTTTTTTAAAGGTTAAAGTTATTTTCATATTTCTTCTAAATTTCTCTTATTTTTAGAGATATTTGGTCCAAATTGGCTTTCCGCGCTCTTATTTAGGCTAATAAAGAGAACGGATAAAGAAGATCGAAAAGTCATTTATCATAGAAAACGAGACACTATCATGCTTAAAATTGAAACACAGACAGACAGACCATGTCGCGAAAACCAATTTTTTGGATAAAGGTGACCTCAAAACGTGTATATCCATCAAAATCTCGACATCGAATTTTTGACATGAATCCAATACTTTCTCTCTCTATATATTAACATATAGCATAGAGGTAAGAGAAAGTAATATGTGGCCAGTTTTTACTTTCTCTTACCGATATAAGAATATAGTTCCGGGTTGACCGAGCCGGAGCTCGGTCTTTTTTATATTGATAAAATTGTAAAAAACTAAAAAAGTACATCAGTAAAGTACGAATCCTCGAGGGGCGCGAATTTGATTTGAATAGAAAAAAGAAATAGGAAAATATTTAAAATTTGAAAGAAATATAACGAGACAACTTGCTCTTCAATGGAAACATCAATAAAAACACCAAAATAAGAAGTAACAGTCCAGGGAGACCTTTGAGGAATAGCAACGTTACTGGGTGGATACTTAGAGGAAGGAGACAGTGCCTCATAAGACAGCTTTAATCATGAGATATACGTAAGAGAGTTGCCCAGGAAATGCGTCAGCCTGGAGACAATTAAAAATTATTATTTTCAATAAAATTAATTAATAATTAGTATTTTAATAATAGAATTTAAATAATAGGTATTTTTCTACTAATTGGCCTTTTTGACATTATTAAATTAAATACATTGTAAGTAATTATTGATATAAAAAATTAAATTTACAAAATTGCACACTAATTAAAATTTAATATTCGTGGAGCAAGCCCACTAGGCTTTGAACATTATAAAACCTTTAAAACGAAAATTGGAAAAAACTAAAAAAAAAGTACACCAGTAAGGTACTATTACTCGAGAGGCCAAATTTTATTTGTATAGTAGAAATAAGAAAATATTTAAAATTTGAAAGAAATCTTTAAAGGGGATTTCGAGAAAATTGGAAAAAACTAAAAAAGTACACCAGTAAAGTACTGGTACCCGAATTTTCCCAAACATGAGACCTAGCACAATTTCATATTGGGACCACAAATAGTATATATTTAAAATTTGAAATAAATCGTTAGAGCCGTTTTCGAGAACTGATATGCATATATATAAACAAACAAACAAACGTACATTGCTCGTTTAATATAATATAATATAATAAGATATAATAAGATATAGAGAGAGAAAGTATTGGTTTCTTGTCAAAAATTCGATGTCGAGATTTTGATGGAGGACCCTGAATCGAAAAAGTGCTTTTCGCAACATTGTTTGTCTGTGTTCAATTTAAAGCATAAAGAAATTGAGCTAGGAGGTTGAAATTTTATATTTAAGTTTTATACCCTCCTGGAGCGTGGAAATAAGCTTTTGATCAAAATCGGCCAAAGAGTACTAATACTTTACTGATGTAGTTTTTCAGTTTTTTTTCGATTTTCTCAAAATTCGCTCCAACGATTTTGATTAAAATTCAAAAATCAATTATTTTTTAGATGCTCTTTCAAATGTATATTCCCATTTTGCTCTCAAAGTTTTTTGAAAACACACTATACTCTTGTACTTCATAGGAAAGATTGGAGAAATGGTTGCCATGGTAACAAAATATAAATATTTTCCCATGTTTATAAATTTTACATCTTGAATTCTCATATATCGGCGGAAACTAAATATATGTCGACACAAAAAATCTGGTGTGTGACCAGTCCCACCATATTTTTATTTTTCCAAGAATTCTCATTTCAAAATGTTATTTCCGAGTCCATTTGCATACAAAGAATAAAAAATAAAATCTTACTGTGTTGGCCGAAGAATCAAAAGCGGCGATGTTTCGTTGAGATCTTGTTTTGTTGACTTCATCATCACTCCGTTGTTGCTGTTGTTGTTGTTGTTGCGTTCTTCTTGCTCTCAGTGCTCATATCACAGACACAGACAATTCACTAAAAATGATGATGAGTGTTTTTGTTAGTATTCAACGATTGATTGACATTTCTCCCCCCCCCTCCCCTCCTTCCCCTCCCTCCTTGCCCTCCCCCTCCCCTCTTTCTTTCTTCGGCATTTTATCTCTAATTTAAACTAATCTTTCTCTAAAATGACCTCTCAAATGAACTGTTATCAATTACATTTGTCAACTGACTTTTACCCTCTTTGCTTTTACTTACTAAGCATTAATAGCATTATTTCATTATTTACCTTTTAAAAAAAAAATATATAAAATTGCTCCCGCTAGCACCATAAACAGGTGAATTTGTTTGTTTTGTTTTTTTTAAATAAAATTATTTTATTTATTTGCAGGTTGTTAAAAAAAAAAAATACTGTAAATAAGACAATTCTTGGATTTGGACTTTGTTTTGAATAATAGGGGTATGTCCGTCCGTCTGACACCCTCTGTTTGAACAATTTCCCTTTTGAAATTTTAGAGGCCTTTTTGGAGAGTTCAGGAAAAATACTCCGGTCCTCAAACAGTGGCGGATCCAGAGGTGTTTCTCGGGAGGGGGGGGGGGTAATCTGGAGTGACTCGTCGCACAGCACACATTTTTTTCTTAATTTCGGTAATTTAAAGGCGATTTCTGTACTTGTTTGCCAGAATATAAATACAAATCAAATTTTTAAGTATTAATTAATTTTAAAATTTTACATTAAAAATAGATTTTTTTTTTTTGAAAAAAAGTATTTTTTTCAAATCTCAAGGGGGGGTAATTACCCCCTTTACCCCGCCCCCCCCCCTTGTATCCGCCCTTGTCCTCAAATTCTCAAAAGGGGAAGCGCAAAAAATTCCATCAAATGCAAAATTTGCCCATTGGAAAGCATTGAGCCTTATGAAAAATTAAAATTAATTAAAATCATTAAATCACTCAAATGAAAAATGATAAAAATTGTTATTTAATTAAATTTTTCTAGTAGAAAATAAAAGGTCGAGCATATTGACTTTGGCGCTGAATGCATTATATCTGATAGATCGTAATGAATATTATGAAATGCCTGTCAAAGAACTTGAGAGGTTTTTCTGTTGACTGAACTCTAGCCATGAAGATGGTCGCATAGTCGACCGAAACGTCGCTCTGGGTTCTCTAATAAAGAAATTAACATAGCTGCTCGGCCTTTTATTATTTTTTCTACTACATACTGATTCAGCTATTCGCCTCGTTAAATTTTTCTTTTTTTTTTCTTTGGATGGATTAGTGATAAATTGGATAAAGACAGACCGACGGACTCTCTGCCATTATATACAGTATATAAGATACGAGAGCTAATAAGCAAGATATGTATTTTTACTTTCTCTTACCTTATATATGAAATATATAGAGAGATATATCTTTCCTATAAAGCACAAGAGTAAAGTGGTCTTTAGAAGATTTCAATGGCAAAATGAGAATATACATTTTAAAGAGCATCTAATAAATAATTGATTTTTGAATTTTAAACAAAATCGTTAGAACGAATTTTAAGAAAATCGATAAAACTGAAAAAGCGCATCAGTAGAGTACTAGTACTCTTTGGCTGATTTTGTTCAAAAGTGTTTATTAAAGCTTTTGTGGTTTGAAATATTATTATTTCATTAGAATTTTTAATTATAGACCACATTTTTGTATTAAATTATTATTTAAAATATAAATACTAGGAACCGACCGAATATTCGGTTTCGGTTACGGTTTCGGCCAGTTTCGGTCGAAAATCCTGGTTTCGGTTTCGGCCAAAAACTAGCCGAACCTTTCGGCTGACCGAAACCTGAGTTTGAAAAGATAGGATGAGACTCACACACAAAAAAAAAGGTCAAATGATTTCTACGTGAAGGAGAAACAAATTTTCCGTCAAGCGAAAAAGGGGCGGAAAAATTTTAGTAGGGAAAAGTTAAAAAAAAAATAAATAAATAAATAACATGATATGAATTTTGTATAGGAAATACAAGTTTCGGTTTCAGTTTTGGTTTCGGCTGAAAATTTTGTTTCGGTCGGACCCTAATAAATACTGTACAACGTTTCGACTGTTTATTCTGCAGCCGTTATCAAGTACTGTGTACTTGCTCCGACTCAAGTGTTCACTTCACAATATTTGAGAACGGCTGCAGGATAAGCAGTTGAAACGTTGTACAGTATTTATATATTTTTAATAAATATTTAATACAAAAATGTGGTCTATAATTAAAAATTCTCCTAATAATAATTTGTTCAAAAGCCTCGTGTCACGTCCCAGGGGGACAACCTCCTAACTCTTTTCGTTGTTGAGATATTTTGTTCACAGAAATGGTTGCCACGTTAACAAATATATTTAAAAAAATCTGGTGTGACAAGTACAGAAGACAACTTTCGAACGTAAGAGAAAGTTGTGTGCCGTGCGACAGTCACACCAGATTTTTATAATCTCTAACAGTATTTAAAATATTATATTTATAATTTCCCATTGGATTAGGGAAAAGAGAAGAAGAAAATAATTCTTAGAATATTATGCAAATAAATTTCTATTTTTTTTTTCTTTTTATCTTTATTATTATTTTATTAAAATAATCAATTGAGTATTAAATTAAACAAATCCTTTTCTTGTTAATCAAAAATCTCCTCGATGATCACCGACGAGGGGGCCGCCTCCTCTTCTTGGGGAGGCGTCAATGCCAATTCAAGCATTTTAGCTCTCAGCTCGTTCAAATCAATTGCTTCCATTTCAAAAATACTTTTCCCCTCTTTAAATTCTAAAAACGTCTCCCTCCCCTCCCCCTCCCCCCCTCCTCCCCCTCCCCCTCCCCCTCCCTCTCCCCCATTTCCAAATTCTTTTTAAAAGAGCCAATCAATTTTTCCGTATTTATTTTTATATTCACATTTTCTTCTTTGTCTTCTTGTTGATTTAACAAATTTTCATTAACAATTTTCAAAAAACTCCTTCCATCATTAATATCAATCAGATTTTCGAAATCCCCCTGCCCTTGGTGATATTTAATTTCTTCAATATTTTTCAATTTCCTCTTCTTCGTTTTGCCTCTTTTCTAAAATATCCGTTTTCGTGTCCATTGTAACAAAACTAGAGAAATTAATGAATTCTTCATCCAATCGGAATTTAGCGAAATTCTCTTCGTAAGCACTAAATGATTGCACCTAAAAGTAATAAAATAAAATTAGAAACTTTTTTCACACTGGCGTCATTTGGGAGGGGGGGGCGGGGGGCATTTGCCCTCCCAAGGGCTCTGATTTTTATAAAATTTTATATTAATCTTAAATAAAATATTTCAAAATATATCTAAGAGTATAGAAACTGAAACAAAATCAAACAATTAATTAAATCAAATATCTTCTTGGCCAAATTTGAGTACCTATTTGTAAGTAAATTTTAAGAAAAAAAAATGTTTGCCCCCCTCCCCCCAAGAAAAAGTTGAAATGACGCCACTGCCTCTAAAGTAGAGTTTGGAGAAAACCGGAAAATTTTGAAAACCGGTTTTTCGGTTTTTTTACAAAGCCGAAAACCGGTACACTGGGTTTAAACCGGTTTTTATTTTATTTATTTTTTCAACATCTGAAGCTATTTAGAACTTACCACCATTTTTGGAAATTAAATTAATTGGTATACAACATAATTTAGAAATATTTAATGGCTTGGTACGGAAAAAGATTCCTTATATATTTGGGGTCCAGGCATTCTTATTTAAGCCATTTGGTAACGCAAATGGCTTAAATAAAATCCTCGGACTGCCCGGGGTCCGAACACGCGATCCTTGGTATACGAGGCTAGTACGCTAACCTCTACACCAAGCCCCGAGAGCTTTCTTAATATAAAGAAAATTATTATTACTACGTATTCCAATCCAGTGCCTGCTTGAGGATTTGTTTACGTTCATAGAATATACAAAAATGCAAAGAATATTTTTCTCTATACATTTCCTATGGGAGAAATCGTAACTTTAGGAATTAATAGCTCAAAAAATTGTAGGAATTTCGGGACTCTGAATATTTTTTCCTGAACTCTCCTTAACGTCCTCTATAAGACTGCAAAATTTCTTTTTCAACATTCCAACGGGAAGTTGGTCAAACAGAGCGCGTGACAGACGGACAGACAGACACTCAGTGGCGTAGCGTACGCCCCGCAGACCCCGCAATGCGGGGGGCCTCGGACGGGCCGGGCTAAAAACTGTATCTCCTCAGGGCTGCGGTGAAAACGGAAAAATTTAGAAACAAAAAAAAAAATTAATGAAAATTGTCTTTGAAAGGGCCCGGGCCCTCACAGTTCAGGGATATACTGTATTTTAAAAATATTTTTTGTAAGGTCTAATAAAGGGGCCCGAAATAAAGGTTTGCGCCCCCGCCCAGCTAAAAACGTTACGCTACTGCAGACACTCCGCTATTATTATATATAGATTATTTAAGTATTGGAAAAAAGGGGAACAAAAAATATAAATAATCTTTTTTTTTTTTTGTTTGAGGTCTTTTCCGCATCTAAGGCCATTTAGACCGCATTTATTTCAAATGAATTCAAATGAAATGTCTTCTCTCTGAGCCACGGGTCACGGGCCAATTTACGATAATGATTTTGTATAATTTGAATAAAAGTATTAGGCCAACTGAAGAAAAAAACCGAATTCGGTTTTTCGGAGGAAACTCGGTTTCTCGGTTTTTGAAAAATTAGCCAAAAAACCGGTTTACCGGTTTCGGTTTCCACCGGGGTCCAAACCCTACTCTAAAGCTTATTTAAAATATAAAAAAATCTTTTCAAACTTAACCTAGTGTTATTTATTTACCTCCAATTAGATGAAAATTTAATTAAATATAAAAATGTTTCAACTAGCACCAATGGTATGATTAGCCTTGACTAGAAGAGCGGGGAAAGTTTTACAACTCTGTTGCTTTTGTTTATCTCTCTCTCTCTCTCTTCTTTTTTATAATAAACTATTCATCAATGTTATCTTTTAAATTAAGACATATGCCAAATATTGTCCGATAACAAATATTTATTTATTTAAAATAGAGTATTTATTTATTTATTTATTGGCATATATAGATTAGCTCTGGGTGTTTGTCTGTTTGTCCGATGCAACGTCATCATGAGTTCCCAAACCAACAAACCTTTTCTTTTCGATTTGTTCTCTTTGAAAACAGCTCTTGTTTTGCTCGATCTCAAATTTAGAAACCTACAAGCCCCCGCCGCTTTCGGGGGAGGTCTTCCCAGGTTATGATTAGCAATTGTCGTTATAAATGTGTAAAATTTTGATTAGTTTTTTATTATATTAGCCACGGCGCCAGACTTCGGCTGGCTTCGTGTCTAGCCGGAGGGCTTCGTCCCCCCCCCCCCCTGGACCCCCTTCCAGCGGGCCGCCTGCGGCGGACACTCGCTTTTTTAATCATAAAAGAAAATTATTATTACCATTCCAATCCAGTGCCTGCTTGAGGATTTGTTTACATCCATAGAATACACAAATGAAAAGAATAAATAAATATTTCTCTAAACATTTCCTATGGGAGAAATCGTAACTTTAGGAATTATTATAATGGCTGTGAGTATTAAATATAGTTGCGTGGAATGGAGTCAGCCAAGGAAAATGAAAAACAAAATTTATTCTGTCGACGTTTCGAGCGCCCGTCACGCTCTTCCTCGGGACAGTGTAAGTGTCAAGTATTATAGATGGCAAAATAATTGGTTACACATTATTAAACAATTTTAACAAACATTATCCATGTATTTGTTGAATTAATAAATAATGATTTCGATATGATACACGGCATGTGTTTGACAGAAAGGTCACTTGTACAAATCGAAATCATTATTTATTAATTCAACAAATACATTGTTAATGTTTGTTAAAATTGTTTAATAATGGTCAACCAATTATTTTGCCATCTATAATACTGACACTTATACTGTCCCGAGGAAGAGCGTGACGGGCGCTCGAAACGTCGACAGAATAAATTTTGTTTTTCATTTTCCTTGGCTGACTCCATTCCACGCAACTATACGTAACTTTAGAAATTAATAACTCAAAAAGTTATAGGAATTTCGGAATGAAAATAATTTTCCTGTAATCCCTAGAAAGTTCTCTATAAGAATGCAAAGTTTCTTTTCAAAATTCCAACGGCAAAATAGAACGTGGCAGACAGACAGACAGACAGACGGACATTATCGAATTACATAAATAGATAATGTCACAATTTCCAAAAGTCTAAATGCCTATGGCTCCCTGCTAAGGAAAAAATAAATAAATAACGTAACAATTTAACTAGTCGCACCACCCGCTTTGACTGCCTCCGGCCAAATAAAAGGTTCAGGAGCCACGTCTAAACGTACTTAAAAAAAAACTATACTATTATAAGGAATTTTTCAATGCGGTTTTTTTTTTTAATGAATTAAATTCATAAGAGATTATTGGGACATCGAGCTATAATTTGTTTAATGACTTATTAAAAAATTATCGTAATTAATTTTTTTGTTATCAAGCAAATACAAAAAAACAATCTGTCCCAATAATCTTTAATTTTTTTTTGAAATTTAAAAATGAATTTATTGTTATTATTAATCACATATTAATTAAGAAATTTTTAAAATAAGCTTAGATGATTTATTTAAAAACCAACTGTCAAATTAGTTCAGCATTCTTGCAATAGATGGCAGGCTAGTCTAACAGCCGATCCTCTTTTGGCCTATATCTGGCCTATATTTCTATATTTTTATGCTTTTATAAAAGATACATAATATATAATAATATTTATAAAGTATTTATTGTTAAAAGATCAATGAAAATCAACCAAATGCATTAAATATTATTAGCTACCATTCTGACATCTCTTGGCAAATTTTGGAATTACTTGATTTTTTGGGCATACTTTTTATGGCACATTGACCCGCCATCTTAGCGGGAAATACATGCGTAACAACTTCTCTCCTATTCCGCCTTAACGCACACATTCAAAGTATTTATATTGTATCAGAAAGATAATTTTATCAGGCTACCTGTGTACATTTCCATTTGCCAAATCCTTCTGAAACTTTTGAGCTAAACGTCTCTAAATCTTCTTTTTTATATCCAAGTAAAAATCGTTTGGATTCAACGAAAATGCACCCCTTAGGATGCACCATTTGAATAAGACGTTCTGGGGGCTCTTCTGAGAACCCTTGGCCAAAGACAGCCACGTCATAAATCCTCTGGTACCGCCCTTTGAGGTCATGCTACAACCAAGCAAACAACCAATTAATATTCCATCTATTTAATAAGTAGAAAAATCTTACAATAAATTCATCCAAAGTTACGATTGGTAAAAATTTAACAGAAAATTTCATTTCAGGCTTAATGAAGGGTCTATTTTTCTTATCCAAAAGGAGATCTTTTGTTTGACGGTCATCTTGATCTTCTGGCATCTCACGTCCTGCTGACACCTCAGTTATTACCCACATTTTCTGCAAAAAAATAAATAAATAGCAAAAACGAACAACTTTGCTCGTTATTCTAAGAAATAATTTTTTTTTTTTTTTTTTTTTTTTTTGGAATGGGTGCATAAGGTCCGAAGACCTATAATGACCAATAGTCACATGCAGCCAGGAAGAATTGTAGTGTATACTGCAGTATAATTTCAGGGGACGAGGGCCCCCCCCCCCCGAAATTTCCTAAATGCATATAGCCCTATAGGGATACAGAGACAATAATGGGTCTCGCCCCCCCCCCCCCCCGAAATGTTTGCTCGGCTCCGCAGCACGAAAATACCAGGTTCCGCAAAAGAATGAAATGTTCGGCGAACGAGACATGAAAAAAATATAGGTCTCCAAGGGTGGAAAAAATTTATCCTCTCTAAAAAAAAGGTAAAATATTTTTACGGACGGGAAAAAATTTTTGGTTCCACGAACGACACATGAAAAAATTTTTGGTTCCGTGAAAAACAAAATTTTTCGCAGAAAAATTTTTGAGAACAGGCCCCTCCCCCCCCCGAAAAAAATTTCTATATACGCCCCTGGTGCTGTGCGACGAGTCACACCAGATTACCCCCCTCCCGAGAAACACCTCTGGATCCGCCCTTGATCTGACATGGGTTGCAAATCTTTTACCTCAAGATTTAAAAAAAATTTAAAAGTAATATTTGTTTTGGTTTCTAAAATATTACAAGAAGAATAGAAAAAGAAGAAAAAAACTATATTTTTGCGAGAAAAAATATCGTAAAATAAAAAAAAAAATGTAAATGACAGCGAGAAAAGCGTTATTATTTTATGCGACGTTGCCAGACTTGTCTGAGTCTCATTTTTAAATATTGGCGACTGTCATTTTGGAGAATTTTTTGACTTTCTTGTTAAAATATCTTTAAAAGCGTTGGGCAGAAACATTTGCTTTTATGTTTAACGTATTCTTCGGAAGTGAATTGATGAAAATGTAAGTTTTTTGTTTTTGTATCTATTGCAGAGGTGGCTATATATTGGAGATCTGGTTACTTAATACTCGACTCTAGGAATTTTTAAATTATTTTAAATTATTTAAGGAAACTGATATCTTTAAATTTATTTACAAATCTAATTATTAAATTCTGGTTTGAAATTCGCTCTAAACATTCAAATATTATGAAGTCATACTAATTAAATAATTTTTATAAAGTAATTCAACTAAATAGCTTAAAATTAAAATTAAAATTAACATTTTTACAAAATAATTAATTTAAAATATAAAGAAATTGTTAGGTTGGAACAAATTGAACTTTCATATATATTCATAAACAGTTATGAAACAGAGTTCCTATATTTGTATAGGAAGTTTTTGGAAGTTTTTTAACAGTGTAATTCGATATGTGTGCGTATCGTCGACATTCCCCAAAGACTACATGTTAAATTTCAATTTTTTTTCAAATTAATTACACGATAACCCTGCGTCAGATCTGCTTCAAAATTTTATTTTATACGTATGTGATGGTGATTAATAACTAGGGCTCGGATTTATAGGCACTAAAAATCTTTAAAATAGGCAGGCAACTAAGCACTAAAAGTTATTAAAATAGGCACTTAAAAAGGCACTTAAAAGGTATTATTTAAGAAATAATATAAAAAAATTTAAAAAATTGATGTCTTATTTTTGGTAATTTGGTGTGACTGGTCGCACAGCACACAATTTTTTCTTAATTTCGGTAATCCTGTACTTGTTTGCCAGAATATAAATACAAATCAAATTTTTAAGTACTAATTTTTTAAAATTTTACATTAAAAATAAATTTTTTTTTTTTAAAAAAAGTATTTTTTTTTCAAATCTCGGGAGGGGGGGGGTAATTACCCCCTTTACCCCCCCCCCCCCTTGAAATATTTTCTTGATAATTCAAAAAAATTTTAAATTTAGACTATGTATAGCTCGTAAAAAAATTGAAATTGGCTATTTGAACTTAAAATAGGCACTAAAAAAGGCATTTATAGATGAAATAGGCACCAAAACCCAAAATAGGCATTATAGGCACTAACAAATGCCTCTTATTTTATTCAGAATTTCATGAAACGTATACATATCATATTGGCTTAAATTTTAAGCTATAAATTAAAAAAAGGCAAATAGGGCGAAATCCGAGCCCTATTAATAACATATTAAAAAATTAGCTTCTAATCTAACAAAGTGCTTCATTGTCCGAACAACCTTAATTTGATCTTTCAAGAAGCATTTTTATATGGTTAATAATGAAAAAAAAAAAAAAAAAAAATTGGTTTAAAACATTTTGAAAGTATCTTATATATAAAATTATCCAAAAAGAATGATTAAATATCAAATTAATAAGTACGAATTGGCGAGCATAGTTAAAAAGAACAATTTCTCATTGTTGGTGTTTGACTCACATCGCTTTCAGGTGGCGGAGGCTCATAGGGAGTCGCAGTAATGATCTCATGAGTAAATCGCAATACATTTCGTTCAGCTAGTGCTGTGGCTTCATAGATTCGCCTGCCATTCATCGTGCGATGCAGGTCTTGATCAGGACACGTGAGGCCCAACGCCAGGTGAGGCGGATTTAATATATCGCCTAGAAGAGATGACAAAATTTAAATTTAATTTTATTTTAATCCCTTTCCGGATGGCGCCATAGATAGTTAACAAACAATTAACACTTGGCGTTATTATTCATTTCATTTAAAAGTTTTCTCTCTAAATTTGCTGACGCATACGTGATCAAATGCAATCGCTATCTGGCTGGTCTACTTTTGTTATCATGAATTTTATATTTCATAAAACGAATTAAATTGTCCCTAAATTAAATTATATTCAGTGGCATTGTCATTTTAACTTTTTCTCGAAGGGGGGGGGCAAACTTTTTTTTCTTAAAATTTACTTTCAAATAGGTATCTCAAATTTGGCGAAAAGACATTTAATTTAATTAATTTTTTACAGTTTTTATATACCCGTAGATATATTTAAAAATAATATAAAATTTAAAAAAGATCAGTTCAAAATAAGCGCATTTTTTATTAAAATTTACTTTTCTCTATATTTCTAAAACTATGCCTGATGCAAGGGCGGATCCCGAGGAGTTTTTCGGGGGGGGGGGGGGGGGTAATCTGGTGTGACTGGTCCCACAGCACAATATTTTTTTCTAAATTTCGTTAATTTAAAGGCGTATTCTGTACTTGTTTGCCAGAATATAAATACAAATCAAATTTTTAAGTATTAATTTTTAAATTTTACATTAAAAATACATTTTTTTTTTTTAAAAAAAGTATTTTTGTTTAAATCTCGGGGGGGGGGGGTAAAGGGGGTACTTATCGGCATTATATCCGCCCTTGGCCTGAATACCCCAGAAAAAATTCACTCTTGAACAGTGTTATTTATCAAAAAGTTTTATTAAGATATCTCAATGAATTGAAAAGTTATTTTGATGATAATGTGTTTACTTTAATTTATTTTTTAAATTCTTTTATATATTTTTTGGCCGCCTGGGTTTCTGCTCCCCTTTGACCTGCTGCGACATCACCCTAGCTACGCCACTGCTCAGCACTATTTAATTTTTTATGTTCTGTTAATTCGGAATTATTTTGAAAGTCTTTCTTATAAATTTTATCCGATTAGAAGAAGGGAATGCCCGACTTATATAACATACAGAGAGATTAACATTTGATCTCTATTCATTTATTTATTTATTTTTTCTTAAAATGTTTGTCCCTTGGCTTAAATTAAATAATTACTCGCTTCTCTTAGAGCATATGTTTACATTTAATTGCGGGTGTAAGTGAATGAATGCGTCATCCCCGCTTTTATACTCCAAAAAGCAAATGATCATTTAAGAAAGAAAAAAAAGAAAAAAAAAACGTTATTATTTTTTTTTCGAGATCATACCCACATAGCCCAAAATGTTGGAGTGTATCGCCGAGAGGGAAATGCCCGGATACGAGAGTAGGGTTGGACACGACAGGGCTCCGTCTCCGGCCACCCAAATGCGACTCCAGTCAGCCTCCAGCGGTGATACTCCTCCCAACGGATCCGCTCCTTCGCCAACGGATGCAGCCGCATCTGATAGTCCCAATCGAACACGCCAATCGAATTGTCGTAACGAACGCCGAGATTGTGACGCAGCCGCTCGTCCTGTACTTGGACATGTCCACTTATGGCGGTTTTTATAGAGGCGACCTGCACCT
>JAKCPI010001379.1:0-28324 GCA_023213315.1 Euborellia annulipes
ACCCCATTTTATACATATCTTTGATTTTACTTGAAATAAAAGCAAAAATCCCGAATCACACTATCGACAATTCCTATTTCATATCCAAATAATTGAAATGAATTTAAATTTCCAGATGGATGCCACGAATCTATTGGCGAACAAGCAACAAATACATTAAAGACCAATTATTTTTCATTGGTGAATGTTTGTAATATTTTATTTTCAATTCTAAGACCCCACGCTCGAGTGGTGAACGTCTCAAGTGCTCTGGGCCATTTAACTCTCATCCCTGGTGAAGATTTGAAAAAAGAACTCGCAATCCTCAATTAACTGTCGAAAGACTTTCACAGTTAATGGAAAAATTTATCAAGTGAGAAAATATAAATACATATATAATATACATAATATACATAATGTTTCAACTTGAGCCTACGGTAGAAAGTTTAAATCCTAACAAATATAAATACGATTTAATAAAAAAAAAAATTAAAATTCAAGATGGCAAAACTAAATCGCGGGACATTGTCTCTTGGCTGTGGGGTGCTTGAAGATCCCTCAGAAGGGTTATATTTAGTAATTTAACCAATGAAGTACGTGGCGTTGATTTACACACAAGGAAGAGAGCAGGAGCGGCAAATTAAAGCCTCCGATTTTAACTCTTTCAAAATTGTATCTGTCCCGGAGTTGTTACAAGGGCACAATACATTTATTATGCATTCTATTGATGGGTGAATTATTCATTTGACTTGTTTAGTGGAGAATGAACAACTCCGGGACAGATACAATTTTGAAAGAGTTTTCCGGAAACGACTCGTTAATAAAATCGGAGGCTTTAATCCCGCTCCCTTGTGTTTAGAAATTTAAGGTCCCAATAGAGGCTACACAATTATTTGTTTTTATTAAAAATTATTTTTTTAAATGCCCGATTACTTTAGCCAATTTTTATTTTAAATTAAATTAAGACTGGTGTTTCGGCCTTGGTCCAGGTCATCCTCAGATCCGGCTGACAAAAAATTTATTTCTGTAAGGTCTGCTAAATGCAAATGTAAAGAAATAATAAAGTGTTGTTACTGATAAAAAAATCACACAATTAGATTTTCCCACCCGGCTCTAAGGATGGAACTGGAATCAAGACTGTATGTTTTTGTTTGTGAGGCCAAGTGCCCCATGGCTCTCGGGAATCAGACCCAGGATCTCTAGTCTCTCCGGGTGCATCGGTGTGCTGTGCTATCCATTGCATCAACTACACCAACAATGAGACTAGAGATCCTGTGTTCGAATCCCGAGAGCCATGGGGCACTTGGCCTCACAAACAAAAACAAATACAAATCAATTTAATACAATTTAAATAAAATAAAGAAAAATATGTCGATTTTCAAAGGGCAAATCAACATAATCTCGATATGTATAGTTGGATATTAATTACAAATTTTGTTTTTATACGAATTTCTAATAAAATAGACAGAGAAAAACTGAAATAGAAAGATTATTTTAAAATTTTAGAAATTTGGCGTTAATAAAAAAATTACGACATTTTTGTCTTTGATTTATTTAAATTGTAATTAGTTGTTAAAATGATATAGATTTGTGTTAAATTTACTTAGAAATGTATAAGATATTTCATATTAAATTAGGTAGATTAGAAGAGGTCTTTTGAAGAAGAAACAAAATGGTCCTAATAGTAAAGGCGAATAAAAACTCATTACTTAATTTTTAGAGATGCGAATGCGTCGACGCTTGAAGAAGAAGGCTGGCCCAATTCTCCTTATATAGTTTCCAAAGCAGGTGTGAGTGCTCTCACACGAATTCAACAGAAAACCTTTGAAATTGACTCCCGAGAGGATATCGTCATCAATCATGTCCATCCAGGCTACGTTGACACTGATATGACGAGTCATAAAGGAGCTCTCACCGTTGAACAAGGTATTCCATCCATTTTCCTTTAAATAAAAGAGAAAGATTTTAATTAAAAAAAAATTGTAATTCCAGGCGCTGCTGCTCCCGTGTATCTTGCACTCTTGCCAGAGAATATCACCTCACCCCGTGGCAGTTTTATATGGCATGATAAACGAGAAGTTGACTGGGTCAAAGGGCCTTTGCCTGCTAAAATTTAATGAAATATTTTTATTAAATAGTTAAGGTCACTTACATCACTTAAGGTCAAGTAAATAGCCCTAGTTTCTTTATTAACCATTTAAAATGCTTTTGCTTATCGAAAGATCTATATTATAGTTTTTCCTTCTTTTTCTATTCTTCTTGTTATATTTTAGAAACCAAAACAAATATTACTTGTGAATTTTTATAAAATCTTGACGATTCATATAGTAATGGATGATTGCCAGACCAGATTCCATTTTTTGGGCCATATATATTCTATAATTAATTTTCCATATGTTTAGTTCCTTATCTGAAATCAAAAAAAGATAAAAGCAAACTGGAATTAATTATCTGATATTAATTAATTAAAAAAAATAAAAAATATACTTACAAATGAAATGACAGTTGTAGGTTAGGTTACCATATTTAATTTTTTAATTTCATTTTTCATTATTTTATTAACATTTTGATTATATTTTTTTACTAAATAAAAAGAAAACAACATCGTCAATGCTCTAAAACACAAAAAAATATGAAATAAAAGCTTTTAACCTGTTTTTTCAGGCAGTTGGTTTTTTACAGTTATTTACGACGAACTAGTTATTTACAAGATAGTAATTTGCGCATAGGTCATTTTGATAACTTACCTACCCCAACATGAAATTCCAAGTTGAAGGACAAACTTCAATGCATTTACATAGGGATTTATATGATAATGTTTGTTTTTGAGTTATTTAGGCTCTCCAAATACTCAAAGATGCCAAAATTTTGTTATATTATCAATTGTGCTCGTAAAGGATATCAAGAGAAGTACAGATTCTTTATAGAATTAAATTTTAAACATAAAATAAGTTGAATCAACTGTCAGTGTCAGAGGTTATGCTCAATAAAAAACAAGAAATTTGACTGAAACGAAGTTCAAATACACTTTAAACACTTTATCTCAGGTAAATAACAAATAAAAATATATATTTTGTTTCATATAATTATTCGAAACATTATTTAGGATAATCAACAAAGGTGAAACATCTCACAAGTGACAAGTGGGTCTCTCCTGTCTTGAATAGTGCTTGAATATGTGTTATAATTAAAATAAACGGATATAATCTAAGTAATAAACATATTTAAATAAAAAAGACAGCGATATGAACAACAAAGGAAGGGTTTAAAGGTATGTATCTTTTCTTATTTCAAATATGATTCAACCACCCATTCTACATTTACCTATATTTATTTCCATTCATTCATTGCAATTATTAATTATTTTCGAAATAATTTACATTTCTGCTTTAAAATTTTAATTACTTAATTACTTGTTTTTTTTTTTTTTTAGTTACTCTGATAGATTCTCATATATACCTGAAGGAAGGCAAAATAAACTCCTGGGATTAAAAAAACAGATAAACTAAATTAATATTTATATTAATCTCTCTATATTAAAATAATATAGGCCTATAAAAATAATAATTATATGTTTTAACACATTATTTCATAGATCTTTATAAGGTAAATGTACATATAATAAATAAATACAAACATTATATCAGGTATTTCTTGTTGTAATTTTATAAAAACCCATCCTTCCTTGTCTTTATTTATTTTTTAATACCTATTAACAGACAGATTTTCTAAAAGATATTAAATAAGGACAAAAATAGATAAATTAGAAATTTTTACCATAACCTAACAAAATTATTCTACCTTTAAATCACATGAAATTAAACTTGTTTATGGATAAATAAGCACCTATATAAATCTAATGATCTTATTTTATATTAATATTTAATCAAATAGCTAAAAAAAATTAAAATTTATAAGCTAATTAGCCTGATTTAAAAGCGCTTCAATGTAAATCCTATGGGCGGAATAGCAAAGTTTGTCCTTCAGGTTCGATTTTTATGTTGGGGTAGGTAAGTTATCAAAATGACCTATAAATAGCTGTGTAATTTACTCGTCTGTAAATAACTTGCCAACTCCGTCCAGCTCAAATGTTTTCCTTTTCTAATCCCTCAATGTTTCAAAACAAAGCCCAATTTTTCATTACGTGAACACAGCACAAAGCATTTATTAACGTGTTAGCTTCACTAAACATTCCACTTTAATTGTTACTTGACCTGAAGTGATGCTACTGGCCCTAAATTCTTCTTGTATTGTTGGCTGTAGATTCTTAATTGGAAGTAGGCGGCTGTCATCGGGATGATGAAAATAAAAATAAAAAAAAAACTTTAATTTTGCAGCCGTCGTTTCGATCTTTCGTAACATTTATCATCAGAGTAACAAAATAGGAGTATTATCAAGGCTTGAAGAAGACACTCAAAACGTTGGCTATAAAATATAAAGTTTTTACCCCTTTCCGTGAACTTACACCTACTTCCAGTTGGTCTATATTTAGAAATTTTGTGATTACACAGTATTTTAAAAAATATGTATATTTTATTTTTTGATAAAATGTATTTTTATACAATACTATTGATAATAAAAAAAATATTGGGAAGCTCTACTCAAGTTCCCTCGAGTCGAAAAGGGCCTTAAACATTTATTTTAATCTATGATAGTTGTTTTATTCCTAGAGAGTTAGTTAATATTTACAATAAGAGGGTAATGGAGCAGGCAGCCAGTTTGTTAGCCTCAGGGCCGGAACTAGGAAATTTTTAGGGAGGGCAAAATTTAATTTGCCGCCCTCTCCTTAAAATTTTCTATACACAATTCATATCATTTTACCTTTTTTTAGTAAATCTTTCTTTAATTGCCGCCCTCTAAAATCTGCCGCCCGGGGCGCACCCACTGCCCCTCCCTAGATCCGGCCCTGGTTAGCCTCCACGAAATGAACTCTCTGTTGAGGAAACAGTTTCGGTTTTAGGGAAATATAACCATCATCAGTATCATATGACTCAATGCTTTGCCATTTGAGCTCACACTCACGATAAATGGACTGATGATGGTTATATTTCACTAAAACAGAGAGTTCATTTCGTGGAGACTAACAACCTGGCTGTCCGTTCCTTTAGCCTCTTATTGTTCAATACAACAGCCACTTTATTTCTTCAAAAGTTAATATTTACTTCATAATTTGAATTTGCTTCTCAACACCAAACGGCTTTGTTAATAGTGATAGCCTAATTGCACAAAGAGTATACTAAACATATAAATTGTAAACAATATATTTGCTTGTTATCTAACAAATATTATTCATTAATAAATAAATAATGTATAAAGTTATAATTTGTTTTATTATTTATTTCATAGTTGTATATATATATATTACTCAGTATACTATATACCACTACTGAACATCGGATGTCAATCTGTGAACAAAATATCTCAAGAATGAAAAGATGAAATTTTATATTTAAGATAGGCACCTCCTTGGGACGTAACACGATTTAAGGGCAAGATGGGGTTTAAGAAAACTGGAAAAATAGGTCAGAAAAATAAACAGAAGGAGAAAAAAGAAAACTGTTGGTATTGAAAAAAAGAAAGCATTCATACTCATCATCATCATCAGTAGATTCAGATGCTGAATGGATTTATTGGGGTGGATATTTATATTCTCAGTCTACTTAAGGATGGATCCAGTGCTTGATATTATCCAAATATTTTCATATTCAAGATCTAGTTAATAATTTAAAAGAGACGGTTTCTATCACAAATAATAGAATGTAATACAATACAATAATAGAAGAACCAAAAAGAAAAAGCTACCTTCATTTAATAATAAGTTGCCAACTTATATAAAATTCCACTAAATTGATTTAAATAATTTTATTTTAAAGAAATATTGTTAAGAAACTTTAATTAAAATAAATTCTGAATATGAGCATTTTCCAACTATTTTGGTAGATATTTTGTCCTGATTTTGCCAAGAATCTCGTTTAATGAAAATTTTCTAAGTTGGCTATTCTGCTTGTGATAAAACGTCATTCCGGTCGAATAATTGAATAGATTTGACAATAGGTATGTTGTTTTGAACTGAGGCAATAATAATATTCTTTGGCCAATTCAGTAAATATAAACAATTATATTTTTCATTACTTCAAATTTAAGGTAAATATTTTTTGATTATTTTTATCCTTTTTTTAATGCCGATCCAGCCAAAGGGGAAAAGATGGAAAAATATCCCTTTTATTTAAAATTTATATAAAAAAATATTATTTTCTCAAATATCATAACTTTATTATGCCCCAAAATATCAATTTTTTCTTTGCATCATTGATAAAAGATTTAAACCCATGGATTTTGAATTGACATTTTAAAATTTAAAAGCATGACATCTCAATCAATCAGCAATTTCTAAAATTATACAAGACATCCTATATACAAACTGTCTTATTAATAAAGTGAGCCCAAGTCATATTGTAAGAAACAGAAAGATTCATAGACAGAGAAATAAACTTTCTTGATAAGATTTGCCCTCTGCTATCGGATGTTTTTTTTTTTTTTTTTATACAACGAATGACGTTTGTTCTATAAACTTGTACAAGTTCTTTCCTTTCCTTTTGAGCTCATTTATCAATACAACGTTCTTTTCTTTTGATTATCGCTCCACATTCTAAATCTTTGGCAAAATAATATTCTTGAAACAACCAATAAAAATTAATAATTTTATTAGTTTACTTAATACAATTATCTAATCAATTAGAGCCTTTTATAATCTTTTGATTGATATTTGAGATACCAGTAATTCTATCTTTAAGATTTAGTTTTCTTATTTTTGCAGCAAAGAAAATGACAAAAATCGCAATTGTGACTGGAAGTAATAAAGGAATTGGTTTTGGAATCGTCAAGGGTTTATTAAAACAATTTGAGGGCGATGTTTTTTTAACGTCTCGCGATGTGCAAAGAGGTGAAGCAGCTGTCAAGCAATTGGAAGAGGTATTTCCATTTAATTTAATCCTATTTTGTTCCACAAATTGAATATCGACATTTTTTAATTTGTTTTATTTAATTGCATCAATTTTATTAAGAAAAAAAAAAGTATTGCGGTTTTTTTTTGCTGGCGAGAGCATTTTAGATGGAAAAGCACAGGGGCAGACGCGACAACGCGCTACAGATCCATTTATTTGGGACCCTCGCCTTTAATTAAATTAAAAATGTTTGTTTTTTGATTTAATTTTTTTATTTTTTATTTTAGGAGGGATTGAAACCGAAATATCACCAATTGGACATTGATAATCAAGAGAGTATCAATAAATTTCGTGATTTTATAAAAGAAAATTACGGCGGCATCGATGTTTTAGTAAATAATGCAGCTATCGCCTATAAGGTATTAAAATATTCGATTTATTCCAACCTCTGAAGCCAAACTCCCTTCGGTGAATTATCTCATCGAATTTATTTAAAATAATTGACTGCTAATTAAAATTTTGAATATTTCATTACGTCATTCGCAAAGAATATAAAATAATGTTTGTTTATTTTTATTGTTGTTGCGTAGCGTTTGTTAATTTTGCCAAATGTCACCACCAACAACCGACTCAACAAATCAACCAGAGGACTTTTTCCTAAAATTGTTGGTTTCTTGGACATGAATTTTCTTTATTTTTTAACCAAACAAGGGAAATCGTTCGCTCCTTTAACGCCAATATAATAATAACAGAGGTCAACAAAAAAATTTTTTTTTTCTGTTCTAATGCTGGAATTGTGAATATAGGCACCGAAAAACACTTAATTCCCATTTTTACTTTTTTGCTTTTGTTTAATTGGAAACAGCCCATAAAAACATAAAAGAAATATCAAAAATATTTTAAACTTGATTTCTTGATATTTCATTTATCTGCTCTTGTTTATCACAAATCTTAAATTAAAAAGACTGATGTTCTGCAAAAACTATCCTAATCGTAATTTAAAATTAAATTATAAAAAAATCAGTGATTTTTCTAAAAAAAAATTCGAAAAATCGCTCTAGTTTCTACAAAAGCATCCTTTGATCAAAAAAAAAAAAAAATTATTTTTCCCTTTATTTTTAGAATAGGAGAAACGAAAATTATGCCGGCCAGACCCAAAAATCGTGTTGACAGGTGTTATAGATAGACGAATATAGTTTTTGGATCTCTTCAAATATTATAATTTCTTTTCTTTCTTTTTTTAGAATGCTGCTACAGAATCATTTGGAGAGCAAGCGACAAATACAATAAAAACAAATTATTTTTCGTTAGTTAACGTCTGTGAGGCTCTCTTCCCTCTTTTGAGACCTCACGCCCGTGTGGTCAACGTCTCAAGTTCTGTTGGGCATCTCTCGCGTATTCCAAGTGAAGATTTGAGAAAACAATTCAAAGATCCAGAATTAACTGTGCAAAAACTTTCAGAATTAATGAATAAATTTGTTAAGTAAGTTTTTTTTTTTTTTTTTTTAATTATTTATATATAATGAATAAGATTTAATTTAATTTTTAATTTTCAAGAGATGCCAACGCTGAAACGCATCAAAAAGAAGGCTGGCCAAATTCCACTTATTGCGTTTCCAAAGTTGGTGTGAGTGCGCTCACGCGGATTCAACATAAGGCTTTTGAAAAAGATCCACGAGAGGATATCGTCATCAATCATGTCCATCCAGGGTATGTTGACACTGACATGACAAGTCATCAAGGACCACTCACCATCGAACAAGGTAACGCTCTTAAGAATTATTAAGAAGTATTTAAATAATTAATACATAATGGAAATGCTTCATTCAGGTGCCGAAGCGCCCATTTATCTTGCGCTTTTGCCAGCAAATGTCGCATCTCCCCGAGGTTCTTATATCTGGTTCGATAAGCAAGAAGTCGATTGGATCAACGGCCCTCTACCGTGAGATCAGATTGTTTTTGTTCTGAGAAAAAAAATAATTTCTCACATTCTTTCATTTAAGATATTTTGAAAATAAAAATTATTTTCTCTAATTTAATTATTATTATTTGAAATTCCTATCGGAATCTCCGTTTATTTACCCGAGGTGCTCCCGTGCGCAAAAACACACACCGGCCACTGGCCGGAACCCCGTGAAGTTAGAGCATTTCCTTCCCTTCGAAGGCCTCCTCCTGCGTTCATTTCTAGCTAGTGAACTAATCCTTATTTTTTTGGTTCCTTTTATCCAACCTCTTCTAAACTAGGGAAAATATCCTTATTAATGAGGAGGGACTACCTCACTGAGAGGGAACCTTCCACAGAACGGGAGGTCACAGCAACTTCCTCTCCTCGTTGAGTTGCCTTTGGTGAGATCCTATATTCCAATCCAGTGCCTGCTTGAGGATTTGTTTACATTAAATAATTATTTTTATTTTAATGAAAAAATTTCTCAAGCCCAGGCAGAATTTGAACACGGATCTTTGGTAGAAGCCGACACCCTAATCATTAATAGAATACCAAAGTCATTTCTTCTGAATGTCTTCAATACGAACGCAGCACGGCTATAAACAATTCGATCTTTAAGAGCTTCTGATTTAGGATTTTAGGAATAAAACACATTTCGGTCACAAATTAAAAAAAAGTATTTTTTTTAAAATATTTTAATTAAAAAGAAATATAAATAAGAAGCTAAAATTTCAGTATTTTTGGCAACTTTTTCAAGGAAAATACTTCCTCATTTCCCTTTATTAGCCTAAAAGAGGGCGCCGAAAGCCAATTTGATCGAGATAGATAGATATATGTAAAAATAACGTAAGTTTTGAAGAAATACAAAGGCTAACCATAATACATGGGGGGGACAGCTCTATGGGAAGAATGTTTATAAGTTTTTAGTTGTCTGATATGTGGCTAGATGGCAATACTAGACTAGTTAAAAATTTATCCTGTAGAGTTCGTTCCATTCGCCAACAAAATAACATTGTTTGATGAGTTTAATAACAAATAAAAAAAAACATTATAAATTTGAGTTAAATAAGATTGTAACGTGCCCTACTCAATTAATCACACGCAATTATTGCCCTTCGTATTTAATATGCCCTACGTGTTTAAAAAATGGGAAAGAAAGAAGTAAGTTCTTAATTTGCTGCTCTTATAATTAAATTTAATTGTAATTTTTTTACACTTTGCAATAAATTTTTTAACACTAATTTCTCATTTTTTTCATTTACTGTTCATTTTCAAATAATTGTTTTAATCTTTTTTTTTTATTTTATCATACCGATAAACATATATATTAATATCAAGAGCGGATACGGGGGGGTAAAGGGGGTAATTACCCCTCCCCCGAGATTTGAAAAAAATACTTTTTTTCGAAAATAAATTTATTTTTAATGAAAAATTTTAAAAATTAATACTTAAAAGTTGAATTTGTATTTATATTCTGGCAAACAAGTACAGAATGCGCCTTTAAATTACCGAAATAAAGAAAAAATTGCGTGCTGTGCGACCAGTCACACCAGATTATCCCCTCTCCCCCGAGAAACACCTCTGGATCCGCCCTTGATTAATATACAGAAAATATTGAATAAATATCAAAAATTCAAAACGGATTGGACGAGTTTTTTCCTGTGCAACTATCACACGAGTATTTGAAACAAATTAAATTTTTCGTGAGCAGTTTATTTTTTTTTTTTTTTATTTAAGGTCTTTTTCGGCATCTAAGGCCATTTAGACCCCTTCCCTATTAAGTTCAAATGATTAGTAGCCAATTCAAATAAAATAAATTTTTCTCGCTTGAGACGGGAAGCGAACGCGGGACCTTAGGCACGAGAAGCTAATGTCTTCTCTCTGAGCCACGGGTCTCCCGCGCAAAATAATAGGTCGATACGCGTATAGAGGGCGCTAAACTTATAAACAATTTTTAACCTGGAGCTGTCCCATCTTGATTGTATTATCTGTGCCATAATAATTTTAATAAAAATTGTTTTTTTTTGTATAAATAATGAACGATAAAGGAGCTAACTTCATGATAATTAAAAAAAAAAAAAACAAAGAATAATTTTTTTTATAAATTATTGAAGTTTTTAATTAGAGATCAAATTTTAATTTTTTTAATCTAAAACAGAACCGACCTTAATTAATCGAAGGTCTCAAGCCGCCTCCTGACCCCTGAATGCTGAAATAGTTTAATAATTATGAAAAAATACCTTATAAAGAATATTCAATAGGGAAGAGACTTAGGTTAATTAACAACAAGTTAGCTTCAATGCCGTTAATTAAACATTTTTTAAGAATTTTTCTACTATATTTTATTTAATATTCTAGTAATCACAACCAAAATAGGTCAATTGCTGTTTATTTAGCTGATAAATACAATGGATAAAAAAAAAACTCGGGAAAAAGTAAGTTAAAATAACTTTTTTACCGGTATAGGTTAATGTGTTCTTCGTATTTCTTCAAAATCTTCGTTATTTTTGCACATATCTCGATCAAATTGGCTTACCGCCTCCTCTTTTAGGCTAATAAAGGGAAATGAGGGAGTATTTTCCCTGAAAAAGTTGCCAAAAGTGCTGAACTCGCTGACGTCGTATTCTTCACTTTAGCCCTTTTTTTTCATTTTTATTTTACATTTAAAGGTTTCACTCCAAGTTCTTCAGCGATTTTTTTCTGGAAATAAAAAAATTTATTTATTTTAAATAAAATTTTGATTTTTTGTTGAAGAATTATATAGATAGTGTCCAAAGTACCCATTGATTTTAAAAATATGTTGTTATGTATATCGTAGCGGGAATAAAAAAAACTGAAGGGCTGAAGATGACTATCAAGTAATAAAGTTTTTTTATTTTAAACACCTCCGGGGGGGGGGGACATCACTAAAGAGCGCTCTCAAGCACAGAACCTCGATATATCTGCTATTATAATAAAATAACATAATAATAATAATTTACCGCATCTCTCAGCTGATTCTCATGATAGAGAACGCCTCCTTTACTATCAACTTCATTCATATGTTGCTTTTCTAGATCTCCAGCAACTAAAACTGGAGTCGAAGGATCTGCCTGCGAGAAATAAAAACATTTACACATTCTTATAAATGATAAAAAAAGAAAAATTTCTTTCTCTATTTATACTTACAGGCTCCATATTTCGAAAATAATTTATTAAATGATCTAATCTCCCCTCAAAATTGGGCGCAAAACAATTTGGATTGATTGCAACAAAGCATTGTCCTATATTTGCTTTACGATCAGGAATTCCTCCCCACTTACGAACTTCTGGTCCTATGCAAGCACCTAAAACAGAAAAAATAATATTATTGCTAAATCGATGAACAAAAACAGAAGAAGTTTGCAATGGAAATAACAAAAAAACTATTATTTTTTAATTTATTTTTGAGTTGCGGAAATGACTGACATCATAATGTTATTAGCCCTTATACTCTTGCTACCATTCAGGTCAAGATTTAATTTTTAAGAATAGTCTAAATTAAATAAAAAAAGAAATTAAATACAATAATTATATTGTTAAAAATAATTAATTATTGGCCCAAACAATTGTTGCAATTAGAATTAAATTATTTTAGACGTATTATTGTCTAATAATAACAATCTAATTAGTCAAATTAAATACTTTATTCACCCTCGGGGCTTGGTGAAGGGGTGAGCGTGCTAACCTCGTATACCAAAAGTCGCGGGTTCGGACCCCAGGCAGTCCGATAATTTTATTTAAGCCAAATGGCTTAAATAAGAATGCCTGGACCCCAAATATATATATTGATGAATAAGGGATATCGTAAAAGTCTTATATGGCCTGAGTTGCCGAAAAGACTGTGTGAATGAGAAAAAAGTGTGAGTGTTTAATAAAAAAAAACAACGAAGAACAAATTATTCTTAAAATAAATAAATTAATACAGAGTGAGTCAAGGATACTCAGGGGCCCACATCTTGTGGGTATGTAGATGGCGACCACGCTACCCTGGGACTGACAGTTCTTCTATTCCTTACATGTCTGTCTCTTCCTTATATACTTTCAACAGGCGTCAGACCGTGCGACGGGCCGGCCTATTCTATTTCCGCCGACCCCGCACTGCGGGAATAAGGCTAGGAAAGTAGTAGTAGGTGTAGAGTGAGTCACGGGAAACGGACGTTTTTGGAACGTATCATACTCCGTCCAGCTTGTGGAGGGATTAGGGAGACGAGAGAAGTGGCCTTCAATTCCCCGTGAGTTGTGTACAGTGAGAGACAATATTAAGCCCCACACATTCGTTTTCTACTTGTGATTATATCATTATTTTTAAAAAAATATTATATATTTTTTAATGGAAATTTGCATAGTTCAAACCTAGAAAATTTCTCCAATAAAGATTTTAATTTTCTTTTATAAAAACAATGAAATATAATCACAAGTAGAAAACGCATGGGTGGGACTTAATATTGTGTGACACACGCGTGTGTGTAAAAAAAAAAAACAAGAAATATTAAAAACCTGCTAAAATTGAAGTGAAAATTTCCACGACAACCGCAAGTCCAAATCCTTTGTATCCCCCGAGGGGCATTAACGAGGAATCCTGACGGAGAGCGATTACTGGGTCAGTAGTTGGCTTTCCTTGCGAATCCTGAGCCCAGTTATTCGGAATTGGTTCTTCTTTCCGTCTCTGCACTTCTATCTATAAATAAATAAATATTTTATATTAAAAAAAAAATGAAAACTTCATCGATTGATTGTTTTGCTTGCCTTTCCAACAGAAACAGCCGTCGTGGCCATGTCAAGACTAAAACGATCTTGATTTAACGCAGGCGCTGCCACTGCAATAGGATTTGTCCCTATGGCTGCCTGTTTTGAGCCTGTTGGCCCCATAATTGGCGATGTGTTTGTCATTGACATTCCCTAAAAAATTAATTTTTATGTAATCCAGGAGTTTCCAAACTTTACAACGCCTCCCCCCGTCCTGCTTATTTGATAAAATAATAAGAATAATTATATTTACAATAATTATATAGATACAAATACAGTATATATTCTTAAAAATAAACATATCAAAAATTAGACATATTAGTAATAATTTAAAACACTTTACAATAATACAGTATGAAAATTTTAAGAATTTGCGTCTTTATTTTTTAAAATGACTCTGAATATCATAAAAGAACTAAACGTATAGAAATCAAGTATCATTTTATTCGACAACTTGAAGACAAGGGAGCAATTAAGATCTTATAGGTCTGTTCGATCAGGCGTCCGGCGCATGCGTAATGAAGAAGAACACATGGGCAGTAACGAAAAACAATACACACTTTTCCTTAATGCGCATGCGCCGGACGTCTGATCGAACAGACCTTATATTTCAACAGAAGAACAATTTGACAAAACCTCTCCGAAAAATAGAGATTCTTTGTCATCACAGTAAACAAAGAGGGGGTGCGTTATTAATTGGACCCTGTTATGCAATAGCGCCAAAAAAAAAATTAAAAATTGAGTTAAGCACGGAATATTGTTTCAAATGCTATAATTAATAGTATTTTTTTATGAAATATGTCCTAAAAAAATTTATATCTAATGTTACTTGCACAATTGACAAAAAATAATCATATATAATCCAATGAAAACAAAAAACTTTAATGTTGATTTTCTCAAAACTCGGTAGATGGCGCTTGATGCACTAATGCGTAACAGGGTCCAATTAATACATTCATATACATAGGATAGGATTCAAAATTAATGAGCCTTTGTGTTCAAAAAGACAAATTTATTGAGCTAATTAATAGTCTTCAAAATAAGCATCTGTTACATCATCAATACACTTTTGTAGGCGGTTTTTCCACGACTCGGAGGCTTCCAAGTAGGCCCGAATGTCCTCGATCAAGTCGAAGCGTTTTCCTTTCAGCCGCCGAAACAGGACTGAAAGGAGGTAGGCGTGTGGCTGGACGCGTTATCGTGGTGAATCTTCCACCTGTCCCGACTTGCTCAATAAATTTTCTTTTTTGAACAAAGGACCTATATATATATTTTGTTTGTTGTTTGTGGTAGACTTGATTCATGTTATTTCTAGTATGGTGTTTTCACTTAAGGGCTTTTACACGGTCAATAATAATGACATTACTTTATCAGAATGACAGTAATAAGCATGTGATTCTGACAAAGTAATGTCATTATTATTGACCGTGTAAAGGCCCTTTTACACTAATTAAATTCGTTCTCTTCTTAATCAGTTGATTTAATACACACATTTCAAAACTTACCAAAAGACCTTTCTTCAGAGCCTGTTCTGAATACCAACCAGCGATTCCATAATGATTTGAACCTAAAAAAGGAGAAATAACATTTTAGTGAAGATGGCCGAAATAGGAAGAAAACATTTGGCCCAACAACCCAGAAGAAGGACAAGGTTAGTTGCGGACGTTACCAATTTTACCTGGCCCGGGAATTGAACCCAGCCATTAGTCAGACGTGCTTCGCAAGAGCTTTTTTGCAAAAATCTGCCCACGAGAAGATTGGAAAGCCAACTCACCTGTGGCAACCACCCATCCAATACCGACATTGGTGGCTTTTTCAATGGCCAGACGCATGCAGAAATTGCCAACAACAGGGCCGAAGCCGTTATTGCCATCCACTAAGGCTGTAGCAGCAGTTTCTTTGAGTAGTTTCGGATTTGCATTGCCATCGCATACCCCGCTCTTGATGTCGTTTATGTAATATTCTGTAAAATAAATTACAAACAACTGATTAAGTTTTGTTAAAGAATTCTTTACTCTATTTTAAAAAGGAACTTGCTGCCAATCGACTCGCTGATTTTGAAATTAAATATTTCGAAAATTCCTTTAACTATACGAACCAGAGTTGCCACATATTAAAATGCTCAATGTAGGACAATCGGAAATGGACATATATATAAATAAATTTTTTTGGTGATGATATTGCTAATTTATATATTTATTTTAAGTTATTTGTTTAATGACTACATTCAATGTCTGACATGGGCGTAGCCAGACATCTTGTTAGGGGGGGGGCAACCCCTCGTTAGGGCGAGAGAGGGGGGGGTGTTTGCAATTAATATATACATAGATTATTAATTATTTATTTAAATAAAAAAAAATTAAATTAATGTAGTGGATTGGAGCGTTAAAAAAAAAAATTCCCAATGGGAAAAATATATATTTGTTGGTTTTTTAATTTTTAGGACAAGCCAGGGAGGGGCAATGGCCCCTCCCTGCCTCCCCCTGGCTACGCCCATGATGTCTGAACTTATATTTTTCATCATTCTTCGCGCATTTTAATAATTTAATGTTGTTTCGAACTTTCTCATAAAATTGTACGCAATTTTCTTTACAATTAACGCTTACAAGCAATTCCGCTTTGATTAACTCTACTGAACACTTATTTCTTTCATCCGGGCGTTTAGAAATCGATTATACAGACTTATAAAAACCAACTTAATATTTTATTTTCAAAGTAGGACACATTAGGCTTCATTGTAGGACGTAGGACATTCATTGTGATTGTAGGACTGTCCTACCGAAATTAGGACGCGTGGTAACCCTGATACGAACTGGTCTTTTAAGGGAGAGTAGTAGTGATGCTGTTACGCAAGTTTTTGCCGAGAGAGATGTCAGAATGGTTTTGCCGAGAGAGATGTCAGAATGGTGGCTAATAATATTTAATGCATTTGGTTGATTTTCATTGATCTTTTAACAATAAATACTTTATAAATGTTATTATATATTATGTATCTTTTATAAAAATATAGGCCAGATATAGGCTAATAGAGGATCGGCTATTAGACTAGCCTGCCATCTTTTGCAAGAGTGCTCAACTATTTGACAGTTAATTTTTAAATAAATCATCTAAGCTTATTTTAAATTTTTCTTAATTAATATGTGATTAATAATAACAATAAATTTATTTTTAAATTTAAAAAAAAATTTAAAATTATTGAAACAGATTGTTTTTCTGTATTAGCTTGATAACAAAAAAATTTCTTTAATTTTGAATTGAAAAATTCCTTATAATAGTTTAGTTTTTTTAGGGCGTCCTTCACTACCTTAATGAAATAACGCCATTACCATTGAGACTCAATACTCTTGATAATGGACTGATGATGGCGTTATTTCAATAAAGCCGAAACTGTTTCCTAAACAGAGAGTTTAATTTCGTGGTTATTAGATAGGCCAATTACCCTACAGCTAGCTTTTCACATAATCTCAGAGGTCAACTAAAGAAAGCAATCAAAATAAATAATTATTAACAAAAATTATATAATTGCTCTTTTTAATACTTTTAGAGGTCAATACAATTTCATACTATTGACTTTTTCTATTTGTATTGTATAATTCAATTCACTCGCTTATCACTCTATCAACATTGATGAGCTTATCTTTTCTTATCTATATGATAATTTAATCATAATAAGATAGGGATAATTCTTTTTAAATTAACTATTTTTTTTTTTTTTTTAATTATGTAAATTTAATTTCTATCATCTTCTTAAAAATAACGAACAGAAAGTGATGCTAATCAAGCAGGGCCGGAACTAAGAGATTTTGTAGGGGGGGCAAAATTTAATTTCCCCCCGCCCCCTGATATTTGCCGCCCGGGGCACACGTGCGTCACCCACTGCCCACCCCTAGATCCGGCCCTGTAATCAAGTTCTATTTTGTTCAAAAAAATGAAAATCGTAGTAGAAGAATTTCGATCACTGAGTGGCAATTATTAGGATCAGGAAGATGTATGGCAGCCAGCAAGTGATAAAGAAACTATTTGATTGTCGTCGACGTCTCGGGACCACGTCAATTCCATCTTCAGGACGATAAACTGTTAGATGCAATTTTGGTTCTAATACAAATACAAAATTGCATCTATCTAAGCAACAATAACAGTTTATCGTCCTGAAGATGGAATCGACGTGATCCCGAAACGTCGACGATAATCAAATAGTTTCTTTATCACTTGCTGACTGCCATACATCTTCCTGATCCTAATGAAAATCGTAGCCAGAAAAGATTTTTACGAGGTTTGCTTGAATTGTGTTATAACGCCATCCAGCAAATATATATATATATGGGCAATATTTTTACTTTTCGTGGGGAGGGGTCTTGGATTTCCCCCAAATTTTAGTATGTTGTAGTGCCTTAAAAGGTAGGATGGGTTGCCAATCTTCAGCCCTCAAAACACCATTAGAATGCCCAAAAAGGGTCATTTTTGCCCTCTTTTCAAAGGCCGATATCTCAGAGAGCAGTCCATCAATTTTGATTCAACAAGCGTCATTTTTTTTTGTAATTTCTTCTAGTTATTAGAAAATATTTTTCAAAACTCCAAGTATTAAAGCCCTTTTATGGGAACCGATTAAGAAAAATTGAAAAATTTGACCATTTTCAAATATCATCCAAAATTGCACCACTAGGACATATACAGTATATTAACCAATCACACTAGTTAGGTTATTTCATAAAGCGCTGCCCGATAAATTTAAATTCATTGAGTAGTGTCTGAGATACAGCTGATTGAAAATGAACATTTTTGCGAAAATCGGATTTTTTATGCATTTTCTAACTAGTAGTTCTTTTTCCTGGCAATCTCAAATGGCAGATTTTAGCTGGAGGTAGTTCATAACATGTATAACAAACTCCCAATGGAAACTTTCTTGGCTTCCGCCTCTGTATACTCCAAACGAACCTCTGAAAATCGGATATTTTTCTTTTCAAGTGAGCCAGTACGCCCTTTTGTTATCGCTTCGTTTTGTCATTCAAAAATCTAAACACTTGGCACGATGGAGAATATAAAAGTAGACATTGAGACCTTCATTTTGAGCAGTGAAAAAAGTTTCCACGAGGTCTAGGCCCAGTTTTTAAGCTCACTTAATGTTCAAGGTACTAAATCCGTCATCGCTTTTTCATCCGATTTTAAAAGAGTAGTCTTAAGCGGCGGACTTTTGCACGCAGTATAAGCTCATTAGCTTCTTTGCTTTATTGTTGAAAAAATTCCAAGGACTGACGTTTTTTATATAAAACACAAAAAATCTTCTAATTGATATGGAATACTTTTTTTTCTTTTATATATTACATATAACAATGAAAAGACAGCAAATATTGTTGAAAGAATTATTAATAAATTTCCAAAATATTGAGTGCCAGGGGACTGACAAATTGAGTGTTTACATGCTGATTTTCGACACAAAAATACCAATAAAAGTAAATAAAAGAAGGCTAATGCCCGGTATTTGGGCACCAATGCCATCTTTACACCCATAATATATTTTTCAAATTTAACATAAGCCAGGGGACTGGCGCTCGAATCGAGGCATTCGACTTTGAAATAAAAAAAAGAAATGTAAATTTATTTAAAATTAAAATTTATTATTAATAACGCTTTATAAAGTATCTTAGATTATATCGATATGGATAATCTCTATATATATAAAGAGAGAACTACTGACTGACTGATTGGCATACAATCATCGCACAGCCTAAACTGTAAGGCCTAGAAAGTTGAAATTTGGCATGTAGATTACATTTGGGCCCTAGGCGTCATTTAAGAAGCCATTTTTCGAAATTCCAATTTTAAGGGCCCCAAATGGTCATTTATGTGTGAAATTTTGACTTTTTTTATTAATTTCTAAACCAGACAAAACACAATCATCGCACAGCCTAAACTGTATGGCCTAGAAAGCTGTAATTTGGCATGTAGATTACATTTGGGCCCTAGGCGTGATTTAAGAAGCCATTTTTCGAAATTCCCATTTTAAGGGCCCCAAATGGTCATTTATGGGTAAAATTTTGACTTTACAATAATTTCTAAACCAAAAAAGATATCGATTTGGTTTCTTCGCTAAAACCTTCTTTAGATAAAAATCTAAATTGGGTGTTTCAGGGTTTTTTTAAATTCGGCCCCTAAGTACCCCAAATCGCCAATTTAGGGAAAAACAATATATTTAAGGGTAAAATTTTGATCTACATTAATTTCTAAACCAGAAGAGATATCGATTTGGTTTTTTCACTAAAACCTTCCTTAGATAAAAATCTAAATTCGTTGTTTCAGGGTTTTTTGAAATTCGGCCCCTAAGTACCCCAAATCGCCAATTTAGGGAAAAAATTTTGACTTTACAATAATTTCTAAACCAAAAAAGATATCAATTTGGTTTCTTCGCTAAAACCTTCTTTAGATAAAAATCTAAATTCGTTGTTTCAGGGTTTTTTGAAATTCGGCCCCTAAGTACCCCAAATCGCCAATTTAGGGAAAAAATTTTGACTTTACAATAATTTCTAAACCAAAAAAGATATCAATTTGGTTTCTTCGCTAAAACCTTCTTTAGATAAAAATCTAAATTCGTTGTTTCAGAGTTTTTTGAAAATCGGCAGCCCCCCCCCCCCCCCCCGAAATTTTTAATTCTTCTATTTCTTTAAATATTAACATGCTTTTTTTGGATTTAAAATTCTTGAATGAATATCTTTCAAGTGGTTTAAAGTTTTTTTTTTTAGCCCCCCCCCCCCGAATTTTAAATTCTTCTATTTCTTCAAATATGAACATGCTTTTTTGGATTTAAAATTCTTGAGTAAATATCTTTCAAGTGGTTTAAAGTTTTTGTTTTTTTAGCCCCCCCCCCTCAAATTTTTAATTCTTCTATTTCTTCAAATATGAACATGCTTTTTTGGATTTAAAATTCTTGGATAAATATCTTTCAAGTGGTTTAAAGTTTTTTTTTTTTTAGCCCCCCCCCCTCGAATTTTTAATTCTTCTATTTCTTCAAATATGAACATGCTTTTTTGGATTTAAAATTCTTGAATAAATATCTTTAAAGTGGTTTAAAGTTTTCTGTTTTTTTAGCCCCCCCCCCCTCAAATTTTTAATTCTTCTATTTCTTCAAATATGAACATGCTTTTTTGGATTTAAAATTCTTGGATAAATATCTTTCAAGTGGTTTAAAGTTTTTTTTTTTTTAGCCCCCCCCCCTCAAATTTTTAATTCTTCTATTTCTTCAAATATGAATATGCTTTTTTGGATTTAAAATTCTTGGATAAATATCTTTAGAGTGGTTTAAAGTTTTCTGATTTTTTTAGCCCCTCCCCCCCTCAAATTTTTAATTCTTCTATTTCTTCAAATATGAACATGCTTTTTTGGATTTAAGATTCTTGGATAAATATCTTTCAAGTGGTTTAAAGTTTTTTTTTTTTTTAGCCCCCCCCTCAAATTTTTAATTCTTCTATTTCTTCAAATATGAATATGCTTTTTTGTATTTAAAATTCTTGAATAAATATCTTTAGAGTGGTTTAAAGTTTTCTGATTTTTTTATGAAATAAGATAAAACTATGTAGTAGAAGGATAATAAAAATCTGGTGTGACTGGCGCACAGCACACAACTTTCTCTTACCTTCGGTAATCGAAAGTTGTGTACTGTGCTTGTCACACCAGATTTTTTGTGTCGACATGTATTTAGTTTCCGACAGTACGGTACATTCGATTTTCAAGATGTAAAATTTATAAGTATGACAAAATATTTATATTTTGTTACCATGGCAACCATTTCTCCTATCTTTTCTATGGAGAACAAGAGTAAAGTGGTCTTCAGAAGATTTCAATCACAAAATGAGAATATACATTTTAAAGAGAATCTAAAAAATAATTGATTTTTGAATTTAAAAAAAAATCGTTGGAGCAAATTTTGAGAAAATCGAAAAAAACTGAAAAAGTGCATCAGTAAAGTACTAGTACTCTTTGGTCGATTTTGGTCAAAAGCTTCGTGTTAGGTCCCATGGGGGTGCCTAACTTAAATATAAAATTTCAACCTCCTAACTCTTTTCGTTCTTGAGATATTTTGTTCACAGACACACAGACACACACAGACCCACAGACAGACCATGTCGCGAAAACCACTTTTTTGGATTCAGGGGACCTCAAAACGTGAAGATCCATCAAAATCTCGACATCGAATTTTTGACATGAATCCAATACTTTCTCTCTCTATATATATTAACATATATATAGAGGTAAGAGAAAGTAAAAAGAGAGAGCAGCTAGTTTAATTTTGTGTTCCGAATCTCGCCTATTATACATGGTGTTAGAAGTAAATTGGAATTAGAAAAATCAAGTATGGCAAGTAATACATGGCAGTTGCCAGAAGCTTTTAATTTTAGGTCTGAAGATTGGCCTAAATGGAGGCGAAGTTTCGAGCGCTTTAGAATAGTTTCAGGATTGGATACAAAAACTGAAAATGAACAAATTAATGCATTGATCTATTGTATGGGTGATCAAGCGGATGATGTCTTTTTAGCTTTGAACTTAAAGGCTACCGATAAAGGGAAATATGAAAAAGTGATTACACCGTTTCAAAATCATTTTATAGTTAAAAGAAATATGATTTATGAAAGAGCGATATTTAATAAACGAACTCAGGCTGTTGCTGAGTCTGTGGAAGCATTTATCACTTCTCTCTTTGCTCTTTCTGAACATTGTGAGTATGGAACTCTAAAAGAAGATCTTATTCGTGATCGAATTGTTGTTGGGCTTCAAGGTGAGAAAATTTCTGAGAGGCTTCAACTTCAGAATGATCTGACTTTAGAGAAAGCCATTGTCATAGTGAAACAAGCAGAACAAATAAAAAAGCAAAATCCTGAAATGCATAACGAAACCCAGAAACAAATTGATTAAGTTCAAACTAGAAAATTTAAGAAAAATGAATTTTTTAATGAAAAAAGGAATGGATCAAACGAAAATAAAAATAATTTTAATAAAAATAATTCTAAAGAAGAAAAGAATAATGAAAAGCCAAGAAATAATGGTTGTGGAAGATGTGGAAAGGAATTTCATTTTCCAAATCGATGCCCAGCGTTTAATTCGCCCTGTTTTTCCTGTAAAAAAAGAAGAGGACGTTTTTCTAAGATGTGCCGAAATAAGAAAAATAACGCAATAGTGGAGGCTGAAGGTGAAGAAGACTGTTTCATTGGAACAATTAAAGGAATGAATATTTTAAGATGTTCTGATAATTGGGAAATAGAAGTAAAAATTTGTAATCAACAAAATTTAAAGCTGATAGTGGAGCTGATGTGACATGTATTTCAGAAGATATTTTCAACCAATATTTTTCTTCAAAACCACTCAAGAAAGCTAGGAAAAAATTATTGAATGCGAATAGGGGAGAAATGAAAACCCTGGGATGTTTTTATGAAGAAATAGTTTTTAAAGAAAAGTCTAAACTTGTTGAAATATACGTCGTGAAGAATTTGAGCCAATTGCTATTAGATGGAAATACTTGTGTAGAATTAGGAATTTTAAAAAGATCCAATTTGAATGAAGTAATAAAAGCAAGTGATAAACGACTTGGTGAAATAATTGAAATGCAAAATAAAGATGAAGAATGTATCGAAATTAAAAATTTTATTAAAAATGGATGGCCTGAAGAAAAGCTAAAAACAAATTTGAAGAAATATTGGCCTACTAGATTTGAAATTTCTATAGAAAATGGACTTTTAATAAAAGGCTCGAGAATTTTGATTCCTAAAGAACTTAGTAAATCAATTTTGTTGAAAATTCACGGAGGTCACCTCGAAATAACAAAGTCCAGAGCTAGAGCTCGCGAATCGGTTTGGTGGCCAGGAATATCTCGTGATATTGAAATTCTCCTTAAGAATTGTCCTAATTGCATTATGGAAATGAAAAACAAACATAAATCATTGATTCCATCTGAAGTTCCAAAAAGGCCATGGCAAAAAGTTGCGATGGATTTATTTTACCTAAATCGAAAATGGTATTTACTGGTTATTGACTTTTATTCCAGATTCCCGGAAGTATGTTTATTGAAAAATCTTTCTGAAGATGAAATTATAAAACATTTAAAATCTATATTTGCAAGACATGGGACTCCTGAGAAGCTTTTTAGCGATAACGGAACTCAGTTTGGAACTCTCCTTAAACTTCAAAATTTACTTCTCAAAATATCTCACCTACTTATCATATATATATTGTTATAAAATCGAGCAACAATGTCAAGAACAGGTGAAATATGGAAATCGAAATTTATAAAATGACTCCGGTCTTGGCAACCGATAAATAAACAGTCAAACTATTCCAGGCGCCCACAATTTTGGTGATTTTTTAATATATTCTAACTCCTTGGTCATCTCCTTTGTTCCTTTTTGTTGAATATTAGCTGCTTAACAATCTTATTAAAGAAATTGTGAATTTTGGAGCTGTTGAACCTCTAGTCTGAGATCGAAGGTAGGCAATTTTGTTTATTTTTATATTTTTTTTGTTTGTTTATATGTTTAACCGTATTTGGTAATTTAATCTTAAATGGATAAGAGAGAGGACCTATCTTCTCAATATGTAGCTGAAGAGTATAATAGCACTGCAAAGAGATTTAAAGGTCTTCAATCTCAAGCTGGCCCGAGTAATTTTATTTCTAGCCCTTTTTCTGATTGGACTGGTGGCCTAGTATTTCCCAAGTTTTTTATTGTCTCCCATGCTTTAGAGAATAAAAATCTTACTAAGGTTTCCCCGTTTTTAATAAATAAAGTAATTTCTTATAAAGTAGGTAATGTAGCAAATATTAAAAAATTGAGGTCGGGTGATTTGTTAGTTGAAGTTATGAATGAAAATCAGTCTAAAAATATTCAGGAATTGACCCAGTTCGCCCAAGATATACCAATTAGAGTGAAAGTACATAGTAAATTAAATTCTTGTAAAGGAGTAGTTTATTGTGAAGACCTAAAGGACCTCAGTTCAGAAGAAATACTCAATGAGTTGAAGTCTCAAGACGTAATAGAAGTTTTTAGAGTTACACGGAAAATTGAAGGACAAGTTAAAAACACTCCCACTTTAATATTAACCTTCAATAAACCCGATCTTCCGGAAAGGATTAAGGCTGGGTTTTACTATTTAACAGTTAGGAGATATATACCAAACCCAATACGTTGTTTCCGATGTAACGAATATGGCCATTTTCTCAAATCATGTACTAAAGAGGTGTCTGTGTGCGCTTTCTGCGGGCTTAGTACCCACGTAGGACCGAATGAAATGTGCGATAGAGCTCCCCACTGTGTTAACTGTAATGGTAGCCATTCGGCTCTTTACAAGAAATGCCCTGTATATTTAAATGAAAAAGCCATTGTTAAACTTTCTATGGACGAAAAGATTTCACTTTTTTAGCTAGGAAAAAGCTTGGCGGACTTTCATCTAGTCAACCAAACTCTTATGCAGACGTAACGAAGAACCCCCCTAGTCATAACACTAAACAATGCGAGTCCTGTGATGAGTTAAAATCTGTTATTAGCACTTTGAGTAGCCAAATTAGTCTCTTAACTGAACAAATTAATGTTCTCTTAAAAAACAAAGAAATCCCTGTCCTTTCAGAGGCAAAGCAAGTTCATAGTGGTATAAACTCTTATATTCTCAATAATATAAGTGAAACTCACGATCAAACTTTCACACATATGCTTACTGAGGTCGGACAGTTAGAAGATATTTCCAATAATGCTCCACACGAGTACTGTTTAAATGAAAATAGCACGCTCACTAACGAATTTTTTTCCAATAAATCTTTTGAAGTATCTGAAACTGATAATTGCATAAATGATAGCCCAAATAGTGATGTGGTTTTATCCCCATCAATTTATAAGGATAGGTCCCCTTTGAAAAAGAAAAAGGTATACAGTAATACTACAATAGAGAATAAAGTAATCAAAAATAAAGGGAAGTTTACCAGGAAAAAGTAAAAATACTTGTAATATTAAATATTGGATAGCGTTTAGCAGGAACCTACAAGGCAAAGTGAAATGTTAATAAAAAATTAAGTTAAAATGGCGCTTATTTTACAATGGAATTGTCATGGCTACTATTCTCACTTATCCGAGCTTAAAAAATTAATTGAACAGTTTGACCCATTATGCATCTGTCTGCAAGAAACTTACTTGGTTCCAAATGACATAATCCTTGTCAAGGGATATAAAATTTACAGGAAAGATAATCCGTTAGGGCTTAGAAGAAATGGTGGTGTGGTTACCCTAGTTAAGGAAAATATGTTTTCAGTTGAACATCCTCTAAATAACAACACTTTTCAAGCAATTGCAATTGATTTACTTAACCCTTTTACAAAGACAGCATTCTCAATATGTAATATATATGTTCCTCCTAATCAAGATATCACGAAATTAGAAATTGAGCATCTAACTAGTGGTTTTGTTAGACCATACTTCCTTCTTGGAGATTTAAATTCTCACAACCCTATTTGGGGTTCAAATTGGACTAATAATAAAGGAAAAATAATAGAATCAATTCTATCAACTAGCAATTTAATAGTACTTAACAATGGGGCTCCAACGCATTTTTCTTCTGGGCCTGGGACCTACTCCGCAATAGATCTGAGTATAGCTAGCCCTTTATTGGCAAGAAAGTTTAAATGGTTCACCCATCAGGACCTTTGTTCTTCAGACCACTTTCCCATAATTATAAGTGCTGAAAAATATCCACACAAAAGAACTGTAAATAACAATCATAAGTTTAATATCAAGTCCGCGGATTGGAACCTTTGGAATGCGGCGCTAAACTTTAGTGAGGAATCGTTCAGTGATATTTCCAAAGATATTACTAATTTTAAGAATAGCCTATTAGATGCTTCGGAAAGAACTTTAAAAATATTAAATAAAAAACCTACTCCTCCACCAGTGCCGTGGTGGAATATTAAGTGTAAAATAGCCACTCAGGAAAGACGCAGAGCATTAAATAAATTTAATAAGAACCCTACGGATGGGAACCTTGAATTATTTAGAAAAGCGAAAGCGAAAGCCCGTCAAATTATAAATGAGAATAGGAGAAGATCTTGGCGGGAGTTTGTTAGTTCACTTACTCCGAATACGCCTAACAAGGTTATTTGGAGAAAATTAAATTCTATTATTGGTCAATCTAAATCACCTACCATTGAATTTATATCCCATAATGGAGTTATTATTAATAATAAGCAAGAGATAGCTAATATCCTAGCAAATTACTTCTCTTCAATTTCATCTAGTTTAAATTATACAGATGAATTTCGCGAAATTAAAAATGAGATGGAAAGTGAAATTAATAATTTTAACCTCTCCCATAAGCTAGAGGAAGACTACAATAAGCCTTTTTCCATGTGTGAAATGGACTTCTCCATCAGGAAGAGTAAAAACACAACACCTGGGCTTGATGGTATTCCAAATGCGATGTTAAAAAATTTAAAATTATCCGGAAGATCACTTTTGCTCCAATTATACAATAAAATTTGGTTTAGAGGAGAATTTCCTTCCGAGTGGAAGCATGCACTTATTGTACCGATCCGTAAATCTTCAACTCTCCCTCAAGAGTCCAAAAATTTTAGACCTATATCCTTATTGAATTGCCTTGGAAAATTAATGGAAAAAATGGTCAATTATCGTCTCAAGTGGATGCTTCAAGAGCATCAACTAATATCAAAATTTCAATGCGGATTTAAAACACAACATTCCTGCTTAGATCAACTAGTAAGACTAGAGAAGTATATTAATGATGGGTTTCTGCTAAATAAACATATTATTGCTGTATTTTTTGACATTAAAAAGGCTTATGACACTACATGGAAATATACAATTTTAAAATTTCTTAAAGATAAAAATATTGATGGGCCCATGGCTGTCTTTGTTCAAAGTTTCTTAGCTGGCAGAACATTTCAAGTCAGGATTGGTAATATCTTATCAGATATTAAGGAGCAGGAGAATGGAGTTCCTCAGGGTTCCGTCATCTCAACAACTCTCTTCTTAATAGCAATTAATGACATTGTCAAAAATATCGATCCATCGGTTCAAATCTCCCTTTTTGTGGATGATTTGGCAATTTACTTTGCTTCACAAAACCTGGAAAAGACTAAAGCTTATCTTCAGGCTGCCATCAATCAAATATATGAGTGGACCAAAATTTCTGGGTTTGAAATCTCTGTAGAAAAATCTGCTTGTATTCATTTTTGTAGGAAAAGGAAGGCTCACCCAGATCCTGAATTGTTTTTAGGTAGTATTCCAATTCCTTATCAAAGCTCATTCAAATTTCTTGGACTTGTCTTTGATAGAAAACTAACTTGGGTCAATCATATTAAATTGCTTAAAACTAAATGCTTCAAATCTCTTAATTTGCTAAAGATTTTGTCGAAGTGTAAACTGGGGCGCTGATCGAAGGATTTTACTAAACACATATAGGGCGGTGATTAGAAGCAGGCTAGAGTATGGTTGCCAAGTGTATGGATCCGCTAGTAATACTACTCTCAGAATGCTTGACGTCATTCACAATACTGGTCTTCGCATTGTGTTGGCGCTTTCGAACGAGTCCGATAGAAAGTCTGCTTGCAGAGGCAGGTGAACCTGATCTGAGTTTTCGTAGATCTCTTCTTAATTTTAACTATGCGTTTAAAATTAAAAGTCTTGTTGACCACCCGTCGTATTCTAGT
>JAKCPI010001380.1:0-12795 GCA_023213315.1 Euborellia annulipes
TTAAAATAAAATTAATCTTTTTTTCCCTTCCCCTTTTTGAGAGAGAAGATTATTTGGTCGATGAACAGACAGAAAAATCTGGTGTGACTACGCGCACAGCACACAACTTTCTCTTACCTTCGGTAATCGAAAGTTTTGTACTGTGCTGGCTCCCACCAGATTTTTTGTGTCGGCATGTATTTAGTTTCCGACAGTACGGTACATTCGATTTTCAAGATGTAAAATTTATAAGTATGGCAAAATATTTATATTTTGTTACAGGGTGAAACCAGGGAGAAATTCCTATCTTTCCTATGAAGAACAAGAGTAAAGTGGTCTTCAGAAGATTTCAATCACAAAATGAGAATATACATTTTATAGAGAATCTAAAAAATAATTGATTTTTTGAATTTTAAAAAAAATCGTTGGAGCAAATTTTGAGAAAATCGAAAAAAACTGAAAAAGTGCATCAGTAAAGAGTACTTTAGTACTCTTTGGCTGATTTTGTTCAAAAAAGCTTGGTGTCACGTCCCATGGGGGTGCCTAACTTAAATATAAAATTTCAACTTCTAGCTCTTTTGGTTCTTGAGATATTTTGTTTTTCCCCCACAGGGGACACACAGACACACAGACAGACCATGTCGCGAAAACCACTTTTTTGGATTCAGGGGACCTCAAAACGTGAAGATCCATCAAAATCTCGACATCGAATTTTTGACATGAAACCAATACTTTTCTCTCATATATATTAACATATATATAGGGGTGCGAAGAAAGTAAAAATATCATTCGACCTGCGGGCTGTGGGGCCTCTCATTCATTCATTGGCGGGCTGTGAAGCCACTATCATCATCACTCGATGGCTCATTATTCAGCCGCCAACATATCTCCAATGGCGGGCTGTGGGGCTGCCAATATCTTATAGCATTCACACTCATTCGATGGCTATGGAGCCGCCCTCGACACCACTCGATGTGCAGCCGCCGCCACCACCTATTTTGTCTTCGGGCCGAGAGACGGTCACCATTTAATGCAGAGAACCGAAACGTCCGTCTTCACTGCAGTTCGGACGAAGGTCGGCCACTTGCGACCGAAACGCCAATCCCCACCGAAGGAACCAACCAACCATCTATTTATACCTTTCTATTTTATTAATATTTTTCAATAAATTTTAAATTTGAATTTTTTTTTTAAATAAATTATAATTTATATTTTTTTTAAATTTTATTTTTATTTGTTGCAAGCAGATACTCTCCCTGATTTCGTCCTCCCCGTTCTTGACTCTTCAAAAAACGTTGCGGGCTCTATTTATTTGCTGCACCTGTACTTGCTCTTTCCCATTCCATAACATCAACAGCAACTTCTCTTCAAATTATTTTATTTAGATACTCATATTTCATATTTTATTTTATTGTGTGGTGCCAGCAGATTGCCATATCACATGCAAATTCTGGATAGAATATTCTTTTATAAAAATATGGAAAACAATATTTGTGTATAGTGTATTTAATAAAATGTTTGAATACTTAATAAATATATTTAATATTTTCTGAGTATCTCCTAAGTACGAGTTTTTAAAAAGTCGATTTTCAAAAATGATTAATCGATTCCGAGAATCGAAAAATATCAAGTCGATTCCAAAATCGAAAATCGACTTTTCGAGCGCCTTTTCAATCTCTATTTTGAGATGAATTTGTGTTTATGATGGGGCAAAATCAAACAAAAAAAAAAAAAGTAATTTATACCTCCAATTTTTCTCAGTCATTAGTAGTGTCAGCCTTGACACGTTGTGGTTACTCTGAAGAGTAACTCTCATGGGAATGATACTGAGGTGAGTTCCCGTTTTCTTCCTCAGGAGGAGGCATCTCAAATAGAGTTGAATAATTTATTGCCATGAGGTGGATTTGAACTCGAGTTGTATTCAACTCAGGATTATAAGCTTAACTGCTTTATCCCCTCGGCTAATCGCCTCCAATAGTGAATACTAAAAGTAATTTCAATAACTATTTTATCCTATAATATATCAAAATAATAAAAACAAACAACATTTGATGTTTTTGTTTCTTGAATACAATCAAATAAAAACTCATCTTGACAGCCATACTTTATATTTTTCGATTTAGACAAGTTCTCTCTCAAGGCAATCGTTTGTGATGTGCAAACTCCCTCCATTCAATAATACGTTGTCAAGAGAGAGAGAAGAATCAACCCTCGGGGCAGTTTCTCTGGTGTAAGGGACTGCAAAAAGGTGTCTGTCTGTCTGAGTGAGAAAAGCATTTCAATATTCCATGTTGTATGTAAAAGGGCTGCTGCTGATTGTGAGGAGGGAGAGAAAAAACGGACGGGTGTTGAAGGAAAACATCTATTTCCCTTTTGCAAATCATTGCAAGGCACTTGCATATATGTAGATACAAATTATATACAACTTAATAATATATGAACTTGTTTGATCCTTTGTAACGGTCTAATGTCCCTTTGCACAAACACATCTTAGATCTTATATCTTACAATTGAATTTTAAATCAGGAAATCGAGTCTCTTAAGATCCTCTATTTGTGCCTCCATCGCATAAATCATTACAATAAAATGTATTTATTTAAAAAAAAAAAATATATATATTCTATATATAAATAGTTGAATAGGTAAAAAGCAACATTTCACTTTTTACTTTCTCTTACCTTTATATATATGTTAGTGTATAGAGAGAGAAAGTATTGGATTCATGTCAAAAATTCGATGTCGAGATTTTGATGGATATACATGTTTTGAGGTCCCCTGAATCCAAAAAAATGGTTTTCGCGACATGGTCTGTCTGTCTGTGTGTCTGAGGTGTGTGTGTGTCTGTGAACAAAATATCTCAAGAACGAAAAGAGCTAGGAGTTCGAAATGTTATATTTAAGTTAGGCACCTCCATGGGACGTGACACGAAGCTTTTGAACAATATAGGTCAAAGAGTACCAGTACTTTACTGATGCACTTTTTCAGTTTTTTTCGATTTTCTCAGAATTCGCTTCTCCTGTTTTTTTTACATTCAAAAATCAATTATTTGTTAGATTCTGTTTAAAATGTATATTCTCATTTTGCCATTGAAATCTTCTGAAGACCACTTTACTCTTGTATTTCATAGGAAAGATAGTAGAAATGGTTGCCATGGTAACAAAATATAAATATTTTCCCATACTTATAAATTTTACATCTGAATTCAAATGTTCCGTACTGTCGGGAACTAAATATATGTCGACACAAAAAATCTGGTGTGACCAGCACGGTGCACAACTTTCGATTACCGAAGGGTAAGAGAAAGTTGTGTGCTGTGCGCCAGTCACACCAGATTTTTTTAAATCTATTTTATTGCATCCTGGGATTAAATTTGAATTAAATTCAAATCAAGAGATAAAATTTAATTTCTAAAGACAGCGAGGCAGAGGGATGGAGATGGAGGGGGCTAAAATAAATGGGCTTAAACTTGCTGAGAAAGTGGACTGTCCATGTTTGGCAGATTAATGATCATAGCCAAGTTGTTAATAAAAAAAAAAAAATTCAATCCTCTTTTTGTGTTCATATTTATAATTTAATAAGAAAAGCCTTTGAATTTGCGTTGAATTCATGATCATGTCAAGTTTGATTAATAATATAGTTTATCTAATATCATCTCATCGCCTTGACTCTATAATTTTGCAATGCAAAAAAAATGCTTGATGTTGCTTACATGAAAATAAAATTTCTACATGGTAAGCAGGGGCGGCGCGTCCACTAGGCGAACTAGGCGGCCGCCTAGGGCGGCAACCTGGAGAGGGCGGCAAAAAAGGGAAAAAAAAAATTTTGGTTCCACAAGCGGCATTCGAAAAAAAAATTTGGTTCCGCGCAAGAGCAAATGTTCCGCGCGCAGCACACGGAAAAAAAATTTTGGTTCCGCGGGCGGCAAAAATTTTGTGTCTCTAAAAAAAAAGAAAAAATTTTAGTTCCGCGCAAGAGAAAATGTTCCGCGGGCGGCACACTGGAAAAATTGGTTCCGCGAAAAAAAAAAAAAAAAAAAAATTCGCAGAAAAATTTTTGAGATCAGGGAAAATTTTAAGGAGGGGGCGGCAAATTAAATTTTTTAAAGTTTTTTTTTTTTTTTTGGGGGGGGGGGAGGGGGCAAAAAAAATATCTTGCCTAGGGCGGCAGAATAGCTTGCGCCGGCCCTGATGGTAAGAAGAAGCACTGTCCAGCCATGTTGTGTAGATCTATATTGTAGAGATTAAGGTGCTAATTTTGAGAGTTTCCAGCGGCAACAATTTTGAAGCTATCGACCTCAAATTTTTTAAAAATTAAAGCTATTTATAATATCTACAACTTATAGAAGCCCTTTTATTTGATTTTCGAAAATATAATTTTTTTTTTTATATTAATCGCATTAAATAAAAGATATTTTAAAAAAATTCGCCCTATATCTTATAGATAATTAAATTAGTAATCATTGTGTTAAAGAATAATTAATTTTCTACCCTTAATTAATTAGCTGGATTCTTTCAAATGAAATGGAATAAATCCCTTGTATTCCTATGGAAAAAACTAACGCCATCTCTTGCCGCCTAGAGTAACTCGGTACTGAATCGTCTTCTAACGGTTTTTCGAGACGCGCACCTTAAATGTTATTTTACATCCGAATTTCTCTGATCGCCTCATATCCGTCTGCCTATAAAGACGACAACATCGGCTTCCATTATTAGATAAGACAAAAAAAATATTTCAATAGCAATCCTAGCTTGGTCCAGCAGGTAATCTCAATTAGCATATAATCCGTTATTTATTCCATCCCTCTCTCTCTCTCCTCTGATTCGGTCGGTTGTGATTGTATGACAACTGATGACGCCATAAATTCATTTTCCGCTATTATAGGGAGAATGTCAAATGCACACACGAACGTTACGAATTTACAGATAAACGTTGTCTCTCTCTCTGATATTCGTGTATAAATCAAGCTAATAATACTGACAATGAAAGCATATTCTTGCTAAGGAAATAAGCCCGAGGTTTCTGGATTAGAACAATACGTCTCTTAATAAATAAATAAATTCAATAAGCGGGAATGAAAATGAATTTAAAAGCATTGTTTTCATATCAATAAGTAAATTTTATGTTGTATTGTACAATTATGAACAAAGTTAATAACAAAAATATGGGGAATGACTTCCCCGAGACTTTCTCGTATATTCTTTTGGAATTACGTCTGGGTGTGTGTGTGAACACGATTGCTTAAAAACCAAAGCAGCTAGATCGATGAAATTAGGTATATGCTCCTTACACTAAAATTGTAGATCTCTATCAACTTTTGGAGTAAATACGTCACTTGGAAGTAGTACTTTACCTAATAAGTTTTTTGAGAAATTTTGAAATTTTCAATTTCTTTGTTATATTATGATAAAATACTCAATTTTAAAAAGTTTTTATTCTTTGATATTTTTCCGAAAACTGAATAGTTTTTGAAATAAAGAAGAAAAAGACATTTTTCGTTAATTTTGATAAAAAATCAAAACAAAATCATGCAGGTGGCATTAAAAAACATGTAAATATAAACAAATGAATTTGTGAAACAAATGAACAGGCCTCAGGCCGTTGCCATCTACTGTCACCCCGTGGCGTTACATTATTTCCTATCTCCAACTCCTCCTCCTGCGTTCGTTTCTAGCTACTGAACTAATCCTTACTTCTGGTTCCACCCGGTTCCTTTCATCCAACCTCTATTGTATTAATATCTATAACATCCTCAGTTCCTGTAGACTTATATTTATCCTAGGCACAAAGTTGTCATAGTTCTTGATAGTTGAATCGTTCTTTATTGGGATTTTCATCAGATATGTGAATATGCTGGATATTGCAGATATGCTCCTACGGGTCCAGGCTTTTCCATCTTTTAAATAATAAATATTAATTTGTTGAAATGGCTTTTATTTAATTTTATTTAATAAATATTAAGTTTTAAAATAAAAAAATGAGGTGGGAGTCGAGATTAAATTGCATTCCACACTGTGAGCCATATAATCTCTCGGTGTCCTGGATGTGGGAGGAATTACAGATATAAATTAGATTTGTAAAAAAAAAAACAAAAGCTTTTATTTAAGTGAATTAAGAGAGGAAGAGAGAATGTCTCTCTTTTAAAGGCTTTAAGTGGAAATGTTTCTCAAAAAATAAAATAAAAAAAACATAGTGTGACTTAACGAACAGCACTCAACTTTCTCTTACCTACGACATTGAAAGTTGTATTTTGTGCTTGTCACACCAGATATTTTTGTAGCGAGATATAGAATTTGAAAGAGGTAAAAAAAACAAAAAGGAAATGCAGCCAATGTAATTTCTTTATTAACCTTTATTAATATTCAGCCCACGGCTAACGTACATAAATCTCATTTTTGCCCATGGGCCTCCCGTTTCGGGGAAAGTATATATGCTTTTTGACACAGCCCCAGCTCTGATGATGGTCCAAACCTAGAATCGAAACGTTAGCCGTGGGCTGAATATTAATAAAGAAATTACATTACATTGGCTGCATTTCCTTCTTGTTTTTTTTTTTTTTGTTTTTTTTTTTTACCTCTTTCAACATCTATCTAGTAAGGAAGAAAGAAAAGAGCAATTGCAGCTAATTTTATTTCGTTTATTTATCGCGTCAAGCCGACGTTTCGGTCAGATATACGACCATCATCTGGGCTACAATCAATAACGGAAAGGAGCGAGTGAGTTTACAGTCAAAAAGAAATTTTGTTTTCTTACATCACATCAAATTTTATTAAAATAATTTAATAAAATTTTTATTATAATTATTTGTCAATTGTGTGCGCATGTGATGTAAGAAAACAAAATTTCTTTTTGACTGTAAACTCACTCGCTCCTTTCTGTTATTGATTGTAGCCCTGATGATGGTCGTATATCTGACCGAAATGTCGGCTTGAAGCGATAAATAAACGAAATAAAATTAACTGCAATCGCTCTTTTCTTTCTTCCTTACTACAAGATCTACTCAGCTATCCACCTCACTCTAATAAAACATCTATCTACTCTACAGCCATACATCCCCCTGTTACAGATAGAGAATAGAAAAAGATTTTTTTTTAATGTGTAAAATGTTGCAAAGGGGACCCCTCTTTTGAATTGAAATTAACATGCAAATCCCCTTATGGGGATTTAACATTGGCTCTATGGAAGGAAGAGCCGGAAAATGAATTCAAAAAAATGTGAAATACCTCATCAGTAAAAAAGTACATATAAAAAAATAGTACTTTTTGCTATGCCCGATCAGTCTTATCAAATCATTGTTTATTTTTAATTAAATTCGACAAATTGCATAATAAAAATAAAGTCTGGTGTGACTGGCGCACAGCACACAACTTTCTCTTACCTTCGGTAATCGAAAGTTGTGTTCTGTGCTTATCCAACCAGATTTTTTGTGTCGACATATATTTAGTTCCCGACAGTACGGAACATTTGAATTCAGATGTAAAATTTATAAGTATGGGAAAATATTTATATTTTGTTACCATGGCAACCATTTCTCCTATCTTCCCTATGAAGTACAAGAGTAAAGTGGTGCTTCAGACAGATTTTGAGGGCAAAATGAGAATATACATTTTAAAGAGCATCTAAAAAATAATTGATTTTTGAATTAAAAAAAAAATCGTTGGAGCAAATTTTGAGAAAATCGAAAAAAACTGAAAAAGTACATCAGTAAAGTACTAGTACTCTTTGGCCAATTTTGATTAAAAGCTTATTTTTCCGGTCCCGGGGGGTGTTTAACTTAAATATAAAATTTCAACCTCATAGTTCAATTCCTTCATGCTTAGAAGTGAACACACACCACACCCACCCACCCACAGACAGACCATGTCGCGAAAACCACTTTTTTGGATTCAGGGGACCTCAAAACGTGAAGATCCATCAAAATCTCGACATCGAATTTTTGACATGAATCCAAAACTTTCCCTCTATGTATATATATCTACATATATACATAGGTAAGAGAAAGTAAAAAGTTTTGAAAATCGTTTGTCTAAAAAGTTTTCTACAAAAAAAACTTTTTTTCATATTAACTACAACTTTTTTTGTGGGTGAATCGATATTTTTTTTTTCCCTCTTTCGCTTTCGCCGGTGCACAATTACCTCAGATGCCTGTAAATGAGATTTACCCCCCACCCCCCACCCACGAAAAGGGGTGTGAGTATAATATTTCATCTGGAGCCAGCCGTCGACCCAATTCCTTGGGCGTGGTTGCAATGACTGATGAAATGGTCGGGGGACACCAAAATCCTCTCTCTCTGATTTTTATTATTTCTCTTGAGACACACATCATCTCTCTCTCTCTATACCCACCAATGTAATATTATAAAATTATGTTTTTAAACTATTTATTGATATTCATTTGGAATTATATTGAATAATATTATTTAAAAAAGAAATTCTTAAATTATCATTATGAAGTTTTTCTTGAAAATATTTAAAAATCTGATGTGAATGGTCGCACCTTCGGTAATTGAATCCTATGCCAGTGGCGGATCTCAGAGGTGTTTCTCGGGGGGGGGTAATCTGGAGGGGCTGGTCGCACATAACACTATTTTTTTCTTAATTTCGGTAATTTAAAGGCGCATTCCGTACTTGTTTGCCAGAATATAAATACAAATCAAATTTTTAAGTAGGCCTATTAATTTTTAAAAATTTTACATTAATAATAAATTTCCCTTTTACCCCCCTCCCCCTTGTATTCGCCCTTGGTCAACATTCAATCATCTTTTGAGTACATGAGTAAAGTGTGCTTCAAACAATTTTGAGAGCAAAATGAGAATATACATTTTAAGAGCATCTAAAAAATAATTAATTTTTGAATTAAAAAAAAAATCTTTGGAGCAAATTTAGAGAAAATCGAAAAAAACTGAAAAAATGCATCAGTAAAGTACTAGTACTCTTTGGTCGATTTTGTTCAAAAGCTTCGTGTCACGTCCCAGAGGGGTGCCTAACTTAAATATAAAATTTCAACCTCCTAGCTCGATTCCTTCATGCTTTAAATTGAACATAGACACACACACACAGACACACAGACAGACCATGTCGCGAAAACCACTTTTTTGGATTCAGGGGACCTCAAAACGTGTATATCCATCAAAATCTCGACATCGAATTTTTGACATGAAACCAATACTTTCTCTCTATATATATATTAACATATATATAGAGGTAAATATAATGTAAACATGTATGGTATGGCAAAATAGAGAGGTAACAAGCTAATTAGTAAGCTCTGAGAGCCAGCTTTCCAAAAATACCAATAGGACTGTGGGAGTGGCTATCCAACTCGCTCGCAATGAGACAGCCAATCACGAGCCACTAGCCTGCCAACTCCTCTGTCCTGTATCAATTAAAGTTTTTCTATTTCTAATTTTCGTTTGAGTGACTGGATAAAAATAATGCTTCAACCAGAGCCTACGGTTGATAGTTTCAATTGAATTTTATAAGAACATCTCATTCTGGTGTCAACCCACGGAAAGCATGTAGTGAAGCTAGTTATAGATTTATAAAAAGTATTGGATTAAAAAAAAAAAAAATGAATTAGAACACAAAACAGCTCTCTATCTTTTTATAATATTTGTATATCTTGCAATGTTTGTTTACCAAGTACACGATAACAACAGAGAGTTTTCTACCCCCCCCCCCCCCCTCTCAGACACACATGTCAGAATTTATATAGCATACAAATTCTATTGTATATATTGTCATCCATCCGCCATTGAAAACGACAAGCAAACAGAAAATTTCGTTAGATACGATATCTCTCTCACTTTTACTGTTATGGAAAAGCTTTTCTCTTTAATTGAATTGGACGCCTGACTCCTGGGAGTCCAGGTTATGATGACGGCGACGCCAAACAAACTTTTTGGTATTCCACTCTAACCATCGCCGAGATGACGCCAGTTAAAAGTTTAATTGTCTGTTGCGATAGCTTTTTTTTTTTTAATAATAAAAGTTATAAGTTTAGGGTGAATGGAGGAGTTAATTTCTAACCTTTAACTTGAACACCTCGGGTTTTTGAAATAAAAGAAAAACAACAACAACAACGCCTACTTGTGAAATCTTTATATATCAATTGATTAAAAAAAAAAGATCTAATAAAAGAAGACGTTTGGCTAATAAATAATGGAAAAATGAAGAAATTTTGCTTTTCTTGATAAATCCTGGAATAAAAAACTCTGGTGTGACGGACACATCACACAACATTCTTTTCAACCTCACTATCTCAGATTTCTATGAAATTTGGATCATAGGTACAGTCAATAGAGACTAAGAAAAAGCTCTAATTTCAACTTGATATCTCAACTCGTTTAAAAAACATGAGATGTTAAAGTTGCCAAAAAAAAGGCGAAAATTATAAATTGCTCTAAAATCTCTTAGAGGTGAGATATAGGCCTAAAGATGAATGAGGTCTCATTTTACAGCTTTTTAGATGCCCTTTCCAATGATACACAACACAACAGGGGTTGGTTGTAATAAAACAATTCTTTTTAATTTTAAAATCAAAAAATTAAATTAAATTTTTCTCAAAATGCACCCCTTCAAAAATTTTGAAAAAATAAAGATTTTGATGATCGTTGGTCCATTCTCCAGCCCCGGCTATAATCTATAATCATTAAAAATCTCTTTCCAATGATGACGAAAACAGCCACCAAGATCATCATTGTTAAGCAACGCCAAGTGGTGCTGAAAATCGGGATAGGTGGCGCCCGAAAAACAAGACCATTGAACGCCCGCCGGAAGCCATCGATACATGTATTAAATAAATAATTAATAAATTTATAAAAGTCAAATGGCCTCTGCAGCCGAAATGACCTTTAAAAAAAAAAAAAATGATGAAATTAAAAGCTCTAAGGAGAAGGCAAGATGCTGCACCAAGAAGAGGCTGTCGAATAATTAGATCAAATAAAAGGAGAGGATGTCAGCCAAACAGTCCGGATGAAAATCCCAATAAAAGAAAACCTTTCAGCTTTACTTAACATCTGTTTTTTTTTTTAAGCTGAAACGAGCCTAAAATAAAAATTATAATACAACATAACAAATTATAAAAATTAGGTCTTACAAGTCGAATTAATAAGACATCGAGAAGCGTAACTAGCTGGAGGCGAAGGGAAGGGGGCGCTGACCCTGCATTCTTCCCCACCCCAGGCGCATCAAACCTTTGGCGCAACTCTGATTACTAAAAAACTCCAATGCAACTGAAGATGGCATGATTAAATCGGCCGAAACGTTTTGCGTAAAATGAGTTTAATTTAATAGAGGCTCCCTGCCTGGCTGCTTTCCTCTTCAATCCTTTAGTCAATTCTATATATTTGCTTGTTTTTTTTTTAATTTTTAGGACCAGCCAGGGGGGGCAACGGTCCCCCCCCCCCCCTGCCTCCCCTGGCTACGCCCATGACAGCCACTATCTACTATTCAATTTATTATAAACGACCAGTATTATCGTCTTCGGTACTAAAAGATAAAATATTAATGAAAAATCTGGTGTGACTGGCACACAGCACACAACTTTCTCTTACCTTCGGTAATCGAAAGTTGTGTTCTGTGCTTGTCACACCAGATTTTTGTGTCAAAATATATTTATTTTTTTTTTTTTATTATAATATCATCGGCATATCACCTCTAAGGGCTTTTATGCCTACATTTATTTATTTATTTTTACATATATACATTTAGAACAAGAAAAAAAAAAAAAAAAAAAAAAAAATTAGATTTTCTCAAACATTTGAGTGTCTTTTAAAAATAACAATAATTTATCCATTTCTTCATTTAGGGCTCTGGCTAGGTTGCGACTTAGTCCAATTCGTCTTCTTTCGGCTTCGAATTTTCTACATTCAACAATTAGATGTTTTACTGTAACCATTTCTTCACATTCCTCACAGAAAGGCGGATCATCCCTCGTGAATAAGTAACTATGAGTAAGCCGTGTATGACCTATCCGCAGTCTCGCTACTATAACCTGCTCCTTTCTCTTCGTTGAGTAGTCAACTTTGCGACCAAGTTCTGGCATTACCTCTTTTAATTTTGAGTTGTTGTTGGCCCATCTTTCTTTCCATTTCTCTTGGAGCTTCGATTTCGCTATAATCTTCACGTCTTCATACGGAAGCAGGTCAAAGTCCATCAAATTCTTCTCTGCTCCTTTCCTCGCCACCATATCCGCCCTCTCGTTCCCGCTGATCCCAACATGTCCAGGCGCCCATATAAAAACCACCTCACCTCCAGTACTATTTATTAATTTTAGAAGCACATGTATATTTTTTATGATTGGGTGATTGCTAAAAAGGGAGTCAATTGATTTTAAGGCACTCGACGAATCAGAGACAATAACGACCGATGCACCCCCTGAGCTATTGACTGAGAGAGCCATCTCTATTGCCTTCAGCTCTGCGGAGAAACTACTCGACCCCTTATTCATTTTGAAAGCTGCTTCCCCTATTCCCATCATAATATCCACACCCCACGCCCGAGACATTCTTAGCACCATCACAATACACTACCTTATGGGTAGGAAAGCGACTAATTAAGTTTGAAAATAGCTTTATATACAACACTGGGTGTATTATGCTTGACATTCTTTAGCAAATCGTAGTAGACAATAACTTCTGGTCGGGTCCATGGCGGCATGTTAGAGCCAGTGTTACATTCTATATCTTCAATCAAACCATTAAGTCTAAAGAAGTTCAAGTTTTGCTTGAGTCTAAATGACAGAGGCTTTGAAGACCGTGGTTTTCCTAAATAATAACCATGCAACGACGTATCAAAAAGTACTCAGAATGACGACGG